>JASDQU010356460.1:0-11962 GCA_032191745.1 Picea mariana | reverse complement strand
TCTTCTTGCTAAGTTTTCCACAACTGCACTTCCATATTCTCAGTGCGAATGACCAATTGTGACCATGCTCCTTGGAGAAGTTCAATCTGATGCTCTGGCTCTACTGCATCGCTAGCTTCGGGAATTTGGGGTGCAATATTCCGAATCTCCGGCCAAGCTTCAACAAGCCTTTCTTTGACTCTTTCCAGTTTGTGCTCGACCTGGACCTTGGCATTCTTCTCTTATTGTCTAGATTATTGTGAAAGGAGCACTTCCTCCCTTGCGACCTTTACAGACCTCTCCGCTTGCTGAATCCTTTGCTCCAGTTGATCACTTGGTCCTCTGATCATTCCAACAAAGTGTGTTGCTGGCCATTGTGCAAGGTCAGCAGAAGAGGGTATTGCATCCCTGGGTGCTCGAGTCTGTAGTGGAATTCCATTGACCATTAAGTGTTTTGAAGGAGTCTCCACTTCCTCCTCCTCTACAAATGGTCTTGGCACCAGCCTCAACTTCAACGTTGATGATAGAAGTGTCAAAACCTATGTTCTAGCCAGGAAAAGTTATAGCAACTATGTTCACTACTGAGGGTTTTGGAGAACCAACTCTATCTATTCTTGTGCATATGTCGCACTCTGCTCGGAAGATGACTTGAGTTACTTATGAACCTCTGGTATCTCCTTCCCTTTCCTTGAGTTTGCTTCCTGCGTTGTGCTTCTCTGGCCACCATCAAGCTTGGCCATTGAGGGGATGTGCTGGGTACTTTGAGATTGCGGTTCCTTCACCATTAGAGTGTCCTTTTTCATCACAAAAGGCATAATCTGTTGGTCCTAGGTGTTCGGGTTTAGACAAGTCAGCTACAGGCTCTGCTTTGGTACTTATGGATTTGGACCAGATACTTCTGGTCTCTTCTCAAGAAACTCCTGTCTTGTTTCTGGGAGTTCTCTCTTTGGTTGCTCTGGGGGATCGAGCTGCATCGACTCTGAATTGGTGGTTTCTGGGGGTGGCGACTAGGGTTGTGGTGGTGATGGAGGGTGCTCGGTGATGATGGTGGATGGAGTGGTGTCAGGCTCAGGGTCATCCTGAATATGGATGACTGGGGTTTCTCTGACCGCTAAGCGAGTGCAAGGGACAACGAATGAAAGGGTTTGGGGGTTCTAAATTTTAGTCGACGAGACCCCAGTTCTGAACTTCTTCACCACTAGTTCTGTAATGAACACAACACTCAAAATCTCATTGAAATCCTTACCTGTCAACATGGATTTCTATGGAAGATACGGGAAGATCGACAACGTTCTTTTCTTGCGCTCCAATGGCTACGTCTCTTCCTCCTCCATAGAGTCTGACTGTGCCAAAGCTTCCTTCATCTAGGCCTTTGGTCCTAAGCTTGATCCTACCCCTGCTTCTTCACCTTTCTTCTTCAACATCTCGGTAGGAAAAATGTAATGCATTCCCAACTTGCGCGGGTTGTGTTTAACTCCCGATGATGACATTACCTCTTTGTCGAAGGCCTCCTCATCCAAGTAGAACTGTAGCATTCTCATATAGAAATCCTCCATGTTAGCATGCCTCGGCCATATAAACGTATGATGTCGGTTCATGATGAAAGCTATGTTCCTCTTGTTGCAGTTGAGGAGCTCCTGCCGAATGCACAACCTCTGCATTGCATCGATAATCCTGTTGTACCACTTGGAGAATGTTGTGGCACTGGAAGATGTATTCTCCGAGTTCGTCCTGGAATTCCAGGGCTTAAACATATTTGCAAAGTTCCCCTTGTCTGCTAGCGCCAACGATCTTCCAACGGGTGGCTTCCACTTAAGAATTGTGAACGCCATCAACAAGTATCTGTAGGTGAAGGTTCCTCCCTTCTCCTGGGCTTCCTCACAAGCCACGAGTAGTTCCTCCAACAGGTAACTAAACTAGTTGAATACAACGCCATTGGAGCAAAAGTATGCTACTGACAATGCATCCAACATGCATTCTCCCTTGTAATACGTCCTCATAACCTTGCTGGCTATGATGTAGCAGCCAGTCTCGATTGTCTCTGGTAGTATGGGGTCAATTTTGGCTGTGCGCCCCCCTCTCTGTGTGTGGAACCTTTCATAAAGGCTGGGCTCCCCTTTCTTCTTGTTGTGCTTACTGGGACCTTGGAATCCTTTCGACACATCCTCTCCTTTGAGGGATAGTCCAGTAAGCTGATGAATATATTTAACATGGATTGGATACCTCTTATCCAACCAGAGACTTCTATCATGCACTCTGCTGATCAGGAATTTGGTGCACCACACAACATCACCGGTGGTACCACATACTGACAGGTCTCTGAGGTTCATGATCATTGAGTTGAATAGATTGATGAATTTAGGGTTTGGCATGAACTGCATACCTCCAAACTCGTCTAGAGAAATACTCCAGAAGACGTCTATGTTTATCTGGGGGAACAAGACTGGGTCTGTTAAGTTAAGATCAAGGAGCTTGACCTGCTCCACCTTTCCCTTGAGATCACCCACAACCTCAACTCAGGGGTCACAGGGATCGTCTAGTACTACATATTTAGAGATGGCACTTCGACTTCCTGTGGCTCTCAGCATTGTGGGCTCTGAGTTATCAAAAATTCTGTAGCAAACTAAGGATTGGGGATCAAAACTATGGGTTTCAAAACTGCACAGGCTTGCTCGCTCTATAGAGTTTGGAAATTGCTAAGTTCTTTGGAAACAATGCGTTCTACCACGAGTTCTCAGAGCCTTATATGCGGGCTTAGCTGGAAAGTTCAACAATAATTGTTGTTCATCATGACCATTTGGACGCAACTTGGATCTGAGTTGTCCAACGTGACGGGTTAATGGGATAAATCCTATTGGGTGATTTTGGCATTTACTGTGGAAGTTGGACAGAGATGTGGCCAATTTCATTCTTTCTATTTGACGGATGGGAATATCGGTGTGAATACAGATGACATATTCGCATATCGCGGATTTATGGCTTAACTGAATTTAGACAGAGTACCTTAATGGAAATAAAGATTGTGACTAGACTGGGTTAGTGTGGCACATGGACTTAGATTGTATTCATATTTGTTCTCCCTCCTACCAAAAAGGGGTCCCCGTCATAATAATGACTGTCATTAATGGGTTCTTTTATGCTTCTAATCCTACACTGCTGAGTAAGCAGTTCTACATAAAACAACACTTAAACATAAACTAAAATGAACTATCTGTCGTGGCACAACACTGCACACATCAAATTTATTAAATAAATTTACAAAAATTGTAGAAAACTCAAATATAACTATTATACATGCTCCTTCACACTAGAGCAACAATCTCTTTTGCTCAGTTTTGAGACATATAGGGTTTCGGGCGAGTGCCATTCAACCATCCCAGCTGCAACATACCATCCTGTTGTACAAGTCTAACTTATCCTGAAGGTCAAATCTCCGCAACTATAAATGGTCCCAACCAATACATGCACAACTTGTCAAGATGCTTCTGGTACCGACTATCATAGAGTAGAACCTTGTCTCCTTGCGCAAATACTTTAGTCTTAATGTGTCTATCACGACAAGATTTTTGCCTTGATTTCTCAACCGACTGATGGAAGTCTGCTAAAAACTTGGTCTCTTTGAGTTCTTGTAACTCCATGAGTCTCTGCGTAACTGATTCTTCCTCTGACATATGAGTGATCTATGCAATGTACAAACTCAGAGTGATGAATTCTGCAGGCACCACAACCTCTTTCCCATAAACTAGCTATAATGGCGTGTACCTGTGGAGTTTCTTTGTGGTTTTCCTGTAAGCCCATAGTACTGCTGGAACTCTGTCATCTCAATCTTCTTGATTTTTGCAACACACCTTTGTTATCCCTCTCTCTAGAATCTTGTTGAATGCTTCTACTGTTCCATTGGATTGCGGGTGGTAGGGGCTGCTTTTTTGATTTTGGATCAAGAACTCTGCTATAAGCTTTGCTATAGTTATACTAATAAAATGAGCTCCCTGATCACTGGTTAGACTCGTGGGACATCCAAATCGAGTGATAATATTCTAAAAAATGAACCTCGCTATAGTATCTGTCGAGCAGTCCTGAACAACTGCTTCCTCAGCCCAAGGTTTAAGGTAGTCCATTGCGGTAATAATGTATCTATCCTTTGAATGCTTAGCTACGGGGTTGATTGATCCAATGAAGTCAACTTCCCACTTCTCAAATGCCTATATATCTCGAATTGGTTGAAGTGGTAATTCATCTCGTCGTGACGGCTTACCTACTTTTTGAAAAACATCACATGATCTAGCATATACCTTTTCATTCTTGAAGAGCGTTGCCCACCAAATTCTAGCTTGGAGGACTTTCTACGCAGTAGCCTTTCCTCCTACATGACCTCCCACAACTCCATTGAGGCATTCCCATAGTATATCGTATCTTTCGTGATCCAAGACATATCTTTTGAGGATACTATCTAGTCCCAACTTATACAATTTCCATGCAATCAACTGAGTTTGCTACTCTAACAACCATATGGCATTTCTGGGTTGCGATATTTGTTTCTGGGTAGGATCATGTACTTAAGAAGTCTACTATGTCTTCTAGATACTTTAGTATGGCCTCAACTCAAAACAAATCTGCATCTGGGAGTTGATCGTCAATTGCTCCGCCACTTTCCCCTGACTCTAATCTAGACAGGTGATCAGGTCCTACATTGCATCTTCCAGGCTTAATAATTACTTCAAAAGAGAATTATTGAAATAGTAGCAACCATCTACAAATTCTCTCTTCTAATACAGGTTTGTTAACTAGATATTTCAATGCAGAATGATCAATAAAGAACTTAAAATGAGAACCTAACAAATAATGTCTAAATTTTTGCAAAACATAAATCATGGATAAATCCTCCCTTTCTTTCATTGTGTAGTTGCGCTTAGCTTGTGACAACATTATGCTCGCAAAATAGATAGGATGATCCATGGATCCATCTATAGGTTGCATTAAGATAGCTCATAAGGAAATACCTGAAGCATATACATGGACGTGAAATTCATTTCCCCAGTTTGGGAATATCAGGATCAGTGTTGTGATGAGCTTCTCCTTTAGGGTCTCAAATGCTTTATCACATTCTGGGGTCCATTGGAACATTTCAGCCTTTTTCAATAGATTTTCTAGAGGTGCAGTAATGTTTGCATATCTTATGATGAACATGTGATAGTACCCCATGTGTCCTAGCGTGGAGCACAACTGCTTAGCACTTGTAGATGGAGGCATATTATTTAATCCAAATGGCATCACATTGTATGAAAAATATCCCCATTATGTTATGAATGTGGTTTTATTTTTGTCCTCTTCGACAATCCTTACTTTGTGGTAGCCTGGAAATCCATTTGTGAATGAGTACGCTTCTTTCCCCGCAACCTGTTCTAGGACCTCATCCGTAAAAGGTGTTGGGAAAGGGTCATGCACACAGGTAGAGTTAAAGCTTCTATAGTTTACATAGACCCTGATATCCTCTATGCCTTTCTTACTCTGAATGACTATTGGGCTGACCAATTCTACTTCTTCCACTGCAAAAATAAGTCACGCTTCCAACATCTTGTCTATATCCTTATTAACCTTCTCTTTTTCTCTAGGGTTAAGGCAGGATGGTCTATTCCTCACAGGATTTGATCCTATTTTTTATTCAATTTTGATTTCTCCCATAACTCCTTTGATCCCCTTTAACTCTGAAAAGGTCTTTGGGAACAAATCCTCATATTCCCGCAACAAGCTCTGTATTTCTTGACTAGTTTGCTCATCCTAGTAATCTCCCACCATATCTATCTTAGGTTTCTTTGTGGTATCTATATTGAATTTGCGCAACTTTAATGGGTGATTATAGGAACTATCAATCTGACTAGGTATGGTGTTCTGGATTTCTCTGTTCTCTTATGTCTCTTTAATGGCTAGGTTTCTCAATTCCTCTAAATCATTTGGACTTTCCGAATCCCTGCTAATATTATAACATTCTATAGGCTTCTTGTCTAAGGTTAGGTTAAGATTAGTTTGAATTTTCTGGCTATGTTTTTCACATACTACTGGGTTTGATTTCTGATTACTATTGTTTGTAAAGAGAAATTATTTAATCTTTTGCAGGACTACTTCAAGCTCAGGGTACTTACTTGTAAACGAGAAGTCCTTGCAAAAGTGATCTTCCAACACCTACCAGTCGTTGGTCTCTCTTCTGGTTTCTTCATGTATGAACCAAGATTTCAGAATTGGACCTAGTGAGTGGTGAAATACCTGAACCCAGAAGTGAGAGGGTATTTTCGCAACTTGCCACTGTCATGAACTGTTCAATATGTACTTTAGGATCAGATTCTCCACTGAAAACTTGCACAATTTGGAAATCCGTATGATTCTTTGATTCCAACTACTTCTTATTTTGAAACCTATACTTGATATCTTTCTTCACACCATCCCAATTCTTGAGTAAGGCTTTATGATTGGCCCACCATCTGGAAGGGGTGTGCTGGAGGGCTACATCTAATACTGATATCCTTTGATCATCTGCTACCTTTTCTTCCATGCTAAGAAGAAAAATGTCAAGTCCTGAGGTGTGATCATATAATGGGTGTTCTCTGACCTCAGTCCTAACCCATCTATTTTCTATTACATTTGCGCATCTCGTTGAGAATTTTTCGTATGAGCCTTGCTTCCAAATTTCAAATGCCAGTTCTGAATCTTCGTCCACTGACTGTATACTCCTCCAACTTACCGATCCATCAACAATAGGATTTATATAATTGTCTCTTGTTCCAGATGTTACATTGTACAATTGATCCAAGTATTCTCCCTCCATATTATTATCTATTGACTCTGTATATCTGGGGCCTACATATGGATCTAAGGGTTGAACGACCTTGATCCCTTCTGCCTCAAATGTCATGGTGTCTTTCTTTAGGTCAATCACTGCATAGTTTTCATAGGCCCAATCAATTCAAAGTAGTGTAGGGTAAGGGTCCTTATCCCCCATGATCTCAATCACCTCAAAGTTAGCTATTGTCTTCAATCCCACAACATCTATTTCCATATTCTCCAGTGTTCCTATGGGGAAAATACAATACTGGTTGGACATTCTTAACTAGATTGGGGAATATGTCAACTGAGGTTTTCCTAAGGCTTCCCAAGTCTTTTTAGGTAGATGTTCACATCAGATCCTAGATCCAACATGACATCCTTAATCTCAAATTCATCTAACTGGGCTACTAGCCTTAATTCTTTTCTAGTTTGTACTTTCCTTCTCTGCACCCTCTGAGCATTCTTCTTAGGAAGACTTGTCATTATTCTTGCTTTTGTGGGTTCTTCATTCCCTAAAACTAGGTATAGCACACTACACAACTTATCTTTTAATTGGTCATTCCCGAGAATATCAAAGAATAATTGAAACCAAAGGTCGACTACATTTTGAGGTTGCTCAGGTTGTCTCAGTGTGACAACAGGGTTTTTGGGTGCAGGGGGTGAAGCATGGACTTGCACAATCTTAGGGTAAACAATAGGCTGTGGGGGTTTCTCTTGCATCTCAGGTCTAGGGATATTCTAAAATACTTCTATGTCATTTTTAAAGAACACATTCTGTTTTAGGGGGTCATACCTGTCTTCTTTAGGTGCTTCTTTCTGAATCTGAGGTAGATTATCAACATCATATCCTATTTTTTCTCCCCCTCTAGTAATGGTATTGAAGTTGGGTAATTGTCCTTTACTAACTCTCTTGATTTCTGAATTGATGAGGTTAGTTCCTCGTTGACGTGCTCGATATTCCCATTTTTCAATTAGTTACGGGCAGTCTTCAGTTGCGTGCCCATTGGTTCTGTAGTGAGAGCACCGTGGATGCCTCAGATGAAGACAATCTCTATCCATATGGCCTTTCTCATCACAGTTGTTGGCACAAGGGCAGACCCAATGTTCAACGCTTCAACATTGCACCAACAAAACCCTAACTACCGACCCTTTCGGAAACACCTGCAAAGCAGATGAAGTCTCACCCGAGGTAGAGGCAGGGGGGGTTGCGGGACTCAAGTGTCTACAACCTAGCTGTGACACAGATCTGTGATCACAACACTTAACAAATCACATAGCAATTAACATTCGTTAGTCTTTTAACCCTTATTCACATCGAAGATTAAACCCTTGTTACAGAACAATGCAGTATTACTCAAGATCTAAGCATATCTAACCATTAGCACACAACATCACAGTAGATATAACATTCATTCATACCTAAAGAACTTGAGCATCGATGGATTTAAGCAATTAAATACATAAACAACATAAACAACATAGAAAAAAGCACATCGACACAAGATATACATGGTTCACCCCAGTGTGGGGCTACATATACCAACTCTTCTTCTTCTTTATTAGTCTCCTTCAATCTTATTACATGCACAGAGCCACAAATACAACTCCGCATAGGAAAAGAGATTTGCATGCACCTCGCCAGATCCTCCTTCCCTGATTTAGGTCCAAGCATAGAGCCTTTACACAGTCTATGCAAAAATCACTTACAAAACACTTTCACTTAGCTCTGCAAGCCTTAACACATATTCTTGCACATAGCTAACATTAGCACTAAGACATCGACCTACTAGGTCTCTCTTCTTACATCGCATAGCTACTTATTTATACATTACAAAAGAGGACTAAGCATGGGTAACCCCATGGGCCTACATCCCATACCCGTTACATAAAACCTAAAACCCAAAAATCTCATAAAAAGGGAGAGATCCCGTGATCTCCACTTCTTTTGGGTGCTCCGTCTTCGACCAACATGTTGAAGTCTCAGAAATGGTCAAATATGACCAACATTTTCGTAAAAAATGGTTGAGGGCCAACAAGCCCCCAACACTCACCCGTGACTTGTCCCGAGTCACTCTGATCTGGGCAACACTGCTTGAAAGGCCTTGATCTTAGCTCGAGTTGCTTCGCCAGAGCCTCCTGCTCGACGAACTCCTGAATGACTTTCTCGGTGACAAACCCTTCCTACCACTGCTCCATTGCTGCGACCACATGTTCTAGCTATGATTCTTGTCCCTCAATTTCTTCAAAGAGGGTGCAGGCTTCATCCTGCATTGGCTGGAGTCACTGTGTCACCTCCATCACTCTTCTCTGGATAGCAGTGACCTACTGCTGAACTGTGCTCTTCTCCTGTGATCTCTTCATATTCTCAACGACCGTAAGCTTCTTCAGCTGCAATTTCACTGTCGATGCTTGGTGGTTCGCCTCCTGGATTTGTGCCTCTAATATCCTCAGTTCTGGGTCTTTTGCAAGGCGCTCATAAGTTTACGCAGTTTGGTTACTTAATTGCTTGCATTCTGAGGCTAACGCCATGATTCTTTCTATTGCGCTACTGGCAGTTTCTTCCCTTTGATATCACACTTCTTGCGGAGTTCTCTTCACTGCTTAAAGGATTAAATAAACAATGTCGTAACAGGTTCCTACAACAAATTGAAAAGCCTCAATCAATACGATTCCATTCGTTATGGCGCAGTCTCAACAGTCTCATGGCGATATTTTCTGCAATAATTGCATTTCTAACTGTTCTGGAGCGTCGTTCTAACGGTCGGGACACCTCCAACAGTCATATAGATTTGCCAAGTCGAAGTTCTCTTCTGCGTTGTTTTGCTATTCTGACGATGTTCAATTTCTGCAAGCCTGCTTCCTGCGAAGTCTTCACTGGAACCTCCTGCAGTCTTTCTAACTTAGCTTTCTTCTTACTGATATTTCTGACCTTCTTCCCTGTGATCTAAGTTTCTGGATTCCTCTTTCCATTCATACTCTTATCTTCTCTTAGCATAGTAACTTTGCAGTGCTGATGTTCTCTCAAAAGTTTTGCATGGAATATTTCTTCTCTTACTACTTCTGGGGTAGGTTTTCTTTTCTCCTTCATGGATAGGTTCTTAAAGCCTTCTTGTGTTCTTTCAACTTCGAAAGATAAGTCTCTGACCCTCAATTGCTTCGAATTATCCTCTTGTTCTTCTCTTAGTCATTCTATTTTCTTGACTATGAAGTCCCTTAATTCTTTCTTTTTCTGTTCTATGGCTTCCTCTTCTTCTTTCCTTCGGATCTGATCTTTCTCAATCTAGGTCTTTCCTAACAAAAGTGAAAAAGGAGCGTTGTTCTCAACAAATTTAATGACCTCAAAGTCTTCTTCAGTCAATGTTCCATGGGAAATCAGAGGTACATGAGTAAGTATTCCACATAGAGTTATCATCTTTCCTTTAAACAAGCCTATCCCTCCTAATGAAGGAATCATAACAGGCTTTCCCAAAATTTCCCAAGTACTTTCCGACATAATGTTCACCCGGGTTTCTTCATCCAAGACACAATCTATTCTTGTTTCTATGCACTGCTTTTCTTTTAATATCTCTGGTAAACTGATGTCTCTGTGATCATTCAATGTTTCTTTTAGCTGTAAGAACATAGTCTCTGATTCTATTTGATTCTCTAACATATCCTTAGTTTCTTGACCTTTTTCATGGTTTTCTTGTATCAAGTTCATCTTCTCAACTTTAGAAATCATTCATGATCAAAAAATTTACAACAAAGACAAATAGGACCGGTACCAGGGCATTCTTTAACAATATGTCTCGATCTTCTGCATTTATAACACAGTGTCAATCCTCTCTTTCTCTTAAACGATCCCCAACCTTTCCTGTACTATGCACTGGGATCACAGTGATGGACCTGCAATCTGCATAAATTCTTTCTAGGGTCTTGCATCCATTTGTCAGTCCAAAAATTCTTTCTATGCATAGGAATAACATATCTTTCACTATTTCTATCAAATCTATTCAGATCAAATCTTCTTTCTTCTAACAGTGCCCTAGTTTTGAGACTAGGACCAAATCTATCAAACATACCTAGATCAATACTTTTGAAGAAAAATTTCCACTTATCTTACCTTTATTAGAGCACAAAGATTTAAGATCTTACCTCTTTCTTCAGATCGAGCTTCCTTCTCTTAGCATAGAGCTTTGCAAGTCAAGTATAATACTGCGCACTACAACAACATATCTAAGCACAAAGCTTTCTCTTTTCTTCAGTTCCCAACAATCATAGTTTTAGGTCCCGACAATGGAACCATTTGTTGGCACAGGGGCAGACCCAGGGTTCAATGCTTCAAAAATGCACCAACAAAACCCCAACTACCAGACCTTTTGGCAACACCTGCGAAGCAGATGAAGTCTCACCCGAGGTAGAGGAAGAGGGGGTTGCATAACTCAAGTGTCTACAACCTAGCTAGGACACAGATCTGTGATCACAACACTTAACAAAGCACTTAGAAATTAACATTCCTTAGTCTTTTAACCCTTAGTCACATCATAGGTTAAACCCTTGTTACAGAACAACGCAATATTACTCAAGATCTAATCATATCTAACCATTAGCACACATCATCAGAGTAGATCTAGCATTCATTCATACATAAAGCACTTGAGCATCAATGGATTTAAGCAATTAAATACACAAAAAACATAAACAACATAACACAAAGCACATCGACACAGGATATACGTGGTTCACCCCAGTGTGGGGCTACGTCCACCAACACTTCTTCTTATTTATTAGTCTCCTTCAATCTTCTTACATGCACATAGCCACAAATCCAACTCCGCATAGGACAGGAGATCTGCGCGCACCTCGCCATATCCTCCTTCATCGAGTTAGGTCCAATGATAGAGTCTTTACACAGTATGTACACAAAGCACTTACAAAATGCTTGCACTTAGCTCTGCAAGCCTTAACACATATTCTTTCACATTGCTAACATTAGCATTAAGCCATCGACCTACTAGGTCTCTCTTCTTACATTGCCTAGCTACTTATTTATACATTAAAAAAGATGCCTAATCATGGGTAACCCCATGAACCAACATCCCATACCCGTTACATAAACCCTAAAACCCAAAACGCCCACAAAAAGAGAAAGATCCCACGATCTCCGCTTCACCTGGGCACTCCA
>JASDQU010356457.1:1735-11976 GCA_032191745.1 Picea mariana | reverse complement strand
GTTGTGAGTCAACCACCTAATCAAGGGAAGGAAAGTTTCAAAAGAACAAAGAAAGAAAGACATCAAGAATCCATTCTTACACCTCAAAGAAGATGGACACAAAAGAAAAGGTATGAAAGTGCTTTTCATGGTCAATGTTATTCATGTAATGAATATGGTCACAAATATTTGGAATGCAGATCTTATGCAAGGATAAATAATGGAAGATTTCATAACACCTTAAGGTGTTGGAAATGTGATCAAGTAGGACACATTGATGTTCACTGTCACAACATGATATGCTACAACTGTAGTGGGTTTGGCCACAAATCCCAGGATTGTTGTAACACAAGAAGAAATTCCATGTTGTGGACTTCATATAGCATGACTAGAAGAAGGAATGAAGTAAGGAAGGGAGGCATCTTTGAAAAGATGGAAGCTCATAGCTCAAGTTTTGAGAAGCAGGGACACCTTCAGAAGTGGGTGAAGAAGACTGGACAACCAGAGCAAAATGGAAGCCTTGAGGGAAGCTCAAGTGTGTCATCTACTAAAGCATACGTGGGTGACAATGGTAACAGTCGTGTACATACACAGGCTGACCTTGAATAGGTCGCGTACATACGTGAGCTGTCTATGCAACATGTCACGTATATGTGGTAAAGCCTGGGGAAAAGGGCTATGAAAATGGGTTGCAACTTGGTGTGATGGTATAACTCTGTGTTGCAGGGTCTGACATAGTTTGTTGCAGGTTCTGACATTGTTTGTTGTAGGTTTTCATGATTACATATTGGATTATGTAAAGTGATGATATAAAATGAAAGGCTATTTTGGATGCATGGCACTAACCCATGAGTATGGATTGAGGCATTTTCTATTGAAGAACAATGTTGGTTATGACAGTGAAGTTATGGTACCTTGTTTATGTGATATATCTTGATGATGCTAGCTAGAGATGTCATTGATCTATTGAAAAACACTACTAGTACATGTATTGGTGGATGCTTAGTATTTACTGTAGTGAATGGAGGATTGAGGTTGATCTGTTGGGGTACATGGCTGGTACATATTTGAGTTTCATTGATATATCTTATGATGAATTATTAGAAACATATTTGATCGATATCTTGGTGCATACATTTGGCATATGGTTGGACTACATATTGGGACATGTAGTTGGCGAGTTGATCATGGTGTACATCATTGATGAGTCATAGCTTGATCTATAGTTGATACATGTTTGATACACTTATAGATGGTATATGTTTGGATGATAGTACTTGGCTAAAAGTACAACATTGGTATGGCTTGATTAGCACATACTTTGGTACATGAGGTATTGGATTATATAGTTGATTGATTGAGATACATGATTATGATACTTGGTTCATGGTGGAGACATATCATGAGTGATATGACACCTGGTTGGCATGTTGGCAGATGCACATGGTTGGCATGTTGGTAGAGGCATATGATTGGTACACCATTAGCACATGTTTGGTACATGGCTTGGATGAATATAGTGATAATATCCACTTGATAATGTTAGTACATGATGAGACATATATTTCTAAAGGAATTTGTGTGTGATATGGATATATACTTAGCACATAGTAGGCACATGTTCTTAGCATATGGTTGACACTCTTCATTGATGATATCTTATGGCACATTGTATAGTGTTGACGTACATGGTTGATGTATATGGGTGTTGTGCATGGTTGGCACACTATTTGGTACATGATGTACTTGTTTGATGTTTTGTTCATGATTCTCTATTTCATTGTTTACATATCTTTTGTTTCATGGTATGACACAAGTTTTGATGCATGGAAAGGTCCAAGGATCGTCATAGAAAGAGTAGTTATTCTATGATCCAGTTGAGCAGTAGCATCTACAACATAAGCATATTGTAGAGAAGACAAGGGGAGACATACCCATAGGGGGATTCATTCTTCTTCCCATGATTCTAGGAGGAAAGATCCTTATATTTGAAGAAAGAGAATAGAGGCATAATTCTAGGGGGAGCGATGGTCACATGGGGAGTATGAGTGATGTATCTTCAGCATTACATCAGAGTGATATCCCTTGTTCAAAAGGGGAGAGATTATTCAAAGGAATATTAAAGGCATTCAAACAGGGGGAGCAGACCCAAGGAGAGTTCAAGCAGGGGGAGCAGCCCCAAGGGGAGAATGACCCTTTTCCATTGATGTCAAAGGGGGAGAAATAGTCACATTGATGTGATTGATGACTATTGATGTAGAGAAATGCCTTGTCTACATGTTGACATCAATGTTGGTATTGCCATCAATGCCAAAGGGGGAGATTGTTGGATCAGGTTATCATTGATGCCAAAGGTTTAATTAATTGATGTCAAGTGATTGATTGATGCCAAGTGATTGATTGATGCCAAAGGATTGATTGATTGATGATTGATGTCAAATGTAATATGTATTGTCCTAGATGAAGATGGATCAATGAGTTGTCATTGATACATGATGCATAGATGAAGATGGATCAATGTGGTTTCATTGGTATATGATGCATTGTTGGATTGATGTAAAGATGAATAATTATTGTCTGATCATGGTTGACAAGGTGTACAAATGGATGAACTCCAAAGTGGTCCCCTTATGGTGAAATCCCTCACGACAAGACACTTTGCGGTTGACTTATCCTTGAAGTATGGTTGGAGAACCCATGCTTGAATGTGGAATAATGAGATGAAGATCAGTGACTTTGTTAGTGAAACTATCCTAGTTTGATAGTTCTTGTCATACCATTTTCGGTGGTATGTGGAATGTCACATAACTCCTCATGGTTTGAGAGTTATGTCCTTATGAAGATGAAGGATCCTCATATGTTGGCTTGAAGCCCCAATAGGTCAAAGAAGTCAAAGTGATTGAAAAGAACAAATTATTATTTAAATGGTAAAGAAAAGTGACAAAGTCAAGGAGGAATATTTAAATTATAAAGAAATGGAGAACTTTCTAATTATGGAAAGTGGTTAACCCTAAAAATGAGGAAAATAGGTTAAGTGACCTAGAAACGGGTTAAGTGACCTAGAAGATGCTTCTAAGGAAGCTACTTGGAGAGTATAAATAAGAGGCAAGGGTCTCTTGTGAAAGTATCTCTTGTGTGTATCTCTTGAGCATGTATTGAAGATCTATTTTGAGAGAGTGTGTGTATGGAAGATCTCATGGACGCATCAAAGTTTCGTCATGTCTGAGATCATGATGGAAAAAGTCTCGAAAGTTCAGAAACCCTAGTTTCTGAGGTATATGCGGGTTGTAGTGAGCCAGGGCCCGTACATATGTAGGTTGAATGAGGATGGGGCACGTACAATGAATGAAGTCATGAAGACTTGTGGTTGAGTTGATGAAAATCTCTTGAAGACTGAAAGCAGGTTCCAGATCTGCATTCTATGGGCTCAAATCTGCCATAGAAATTCTGGTATGGTTACATTGTTGTCTTGATGGATAATCTTGCTTGTTGTGTAGTGAATGCTTAAGACATTCTTGGTATGGTTGTTGTGATGTGGTTTGTGTTGGTTTATGGAGTGAGCATCACTCTTATGATTCAATGTTGATATGGTTTCTATAGTATGTTGATTGCATATCGTGATTGAGTAGCATTCATATTGTATTGTTGAGAAGCATGTGTTAATTGTTGGAGAGCTTGGATGTGTTGTGATTGGTTATGGGTCAGAGTGGACAGTGAAAGACAAAAAAAAAATTGATTGAAGGTTGCAGAGGATTTGAGTTGATCTTGAAAAGTAAACCCTAATTTCTCAGAAGTGATACGCAGGTTGTAGTACAGACTGACCACGTACATACATGAGCTGTACTACTGGTAGGGCGCGCACATACACGTGTTGCAATACCGACAGGCCGCGTACCTGTTGACAGATTAATATCTGTTGAGGATTGTTGCCTCATCTCAGTTGGTGTTGACAGTGTAAGTTGAGACTTGCATTATAGAGTTGGTGCTCTTGCAGAGTTGTACTCTATTCAGTTGTTTCTAATAACCCAAGGATTGTAGTCTGTAATAAAAAGAAAATTGTACATACATCTTGTGTTCCTTGTGGTGATGATTTGTTGATATATGTTCACATGTAACTGATTATAAATGACAGCAATACGTAATGAGTAAATGGTGATTGCTAACTAATGAGTTTTGTGAAGGGGAAATTTTGGGGAAAAGATCCCTACACTGTTCACCTGCCCCCTCTCAGTGTAGTCAATGTATCCAACAGATAATGGGTCAATGGGTTAGGGTATAAAGTTTTGGTGGGTTAGGAGTTAGTGGATTTGGTTGGCTAGGAAATTCAAGGGTTTGTGGGTCAACCATGGTAAATGTGATCAAAGATGGTTAGTGGGTTAGTAAGTTTAGACGTTAAGTAGTCTAATAAAGTAGGGGACTAGGGGTGAGTGCATTCATGTGGTAAATATGGTCAACCATGATCAATAATGATCAACAAGATGCTCAAGAATATTCAATGTGGTTAACCATGGCCAATATGGTCAACGAGGGTGATAGCATTAATGGATTATTTTGAGGAATAGTGAGTTAGGTGGTTGATGGGTTAGTGACTAGGGTGTTAGTGGTCCCGGGGATTTAGGGGTTAGTTGAGTTAGTTGGTTAGGAAGTTCATGGGTTTGTGCATCAATCATGGTTAACCATGGTCAATATGGTTGATGATGGTTAGTTGGTTGCTAAGATTATTAGATGAAATTAAGTGTAAGTGGTTCAATGTGGTCAATCAAGGTTATGATAATCAACAATGGTTAGTATGGTGAAATGTGGAAAATATAGTCAATATGGACAATGGTAATCAACCATGGTTAATATGTTAACAATGACCAATCATGGTTAACTATGGTCAATGTGGTCAATATAGTTGACCATGATCATTGTGGTCAACCATGGGTAATATGGTCAACAGTCATTTAGGGAAAGTGGGTTAGTAGGGTTATGGGTTATGGGATTAGTGGGTTAAGTGGTTAATAGACTAGTTGCTAGGTTTAGTGGGTAAGGGGGTTAAAGGTTAGTAGGGTTAATCAATCAAGGTGTTTGGGGGTTTATGAGTCAAACATGGTTGATATTGTTAACAACAGTGAGTGGGTTACTATGGTTAATGTCTAAGTAGGTTAGTAAATTAAGGATTAGTGCTTCAATGTGGTCAACATAGCCAACCATAGCGAATATAGTCAATATAATTAATATGTTTAATATGGATAATGATGGTTCACTACAAGGAGAACACCTTATAGCAGAGATTTTATAGAACCCCCCCCTAAAAATTATCCCTTATATGTTTATAGTGGTGGCAAGTGGGTGAAGGTTTTAACACCGATGAGCCTAAATCAACTGAGAGAACTAGGTTCCTAGTCAATCAAGCGCATTAGTGCACCTAAGTGGACTGACCGCATCAATGCTCTTACAAAAACAAGCAACACCGGTTCTCTTACAAAAACATATTTCGTCAGTGATTAACAAATAAATTGCATCGATAACCATTATTAATATAAAATACTAAAATATCATTTTTATTCTATAAAAAATAAAATGCATCGCATTGCTCCCCCAATAACAAAGTCCACCGATGAGTGTATAATGAATGCATTGGAATAGGTTAGAAAAATTGATTTTTAAACAAAAAATATTAATTTAAAAACCATAAACCTTCCATAGTGTTAGCGTCAGAAGTCACTCCTGGATTGCTTACAGGAGCAGAGCCCAACGCCCATCAATTTTTATGTCATGGTTTAATAAATGGAGTGATCAAATGGGTGAAGACTCAAGAAGATAAAACTTTGACTCGGGAGACCGGGCCTGGTATGTATGCAGCAAGGGAGGTCTGGATCCAACTTCTGTCAGTAAGTTGATTAAAGGGTGATAGATGGAAGACTTGTGAGAAGGGTGAGCAAGACTGCCTCGGGCAACAGGCCTTCAGAAGCTTGAAGAAGAAAGACTCAGAAGCCAAGATCCTCTTGGTCCAGAGTTTCAAAGAGCTGAGGGGTGACTCGACTGAATCCTTCAATTCCAAGTCATTTCAGCGTTGAGAACATCACAAGAACCGATTAGAAACAATGTGACTATTACAGTGATCCAACCTACATCATCCTATAACAACCACAACTCGACTGGATCCTCCAATTCCGAGTTGTTCTAACACAGTAAACAAAGAAATGGAAGGGAAGCTCACATCCATAAAGTAAGAAATCTCAAATGCCTTATACATTAACCAGAGCGACCAGCGCTTCATCAAAACCTTACAATCGGGAGCTTTGCTCAACCATCAATACTTACAAAATACAAAGACTGAGTCTATATACTCAGGAAAATTCACCTCACAGAGGCGTGTCCAGTCACCCAAATCTTGGTGTCCCTTCAGTCAAACTCGTACTGATATCTTTTTTTAAGTGCCATCTTTACTACGCATGGCTCCTGCAAGGAGGGTAGCTGAGCCATTAAGTGTTGGGCTAGCGTGCGCAGACTTCTCTGTTGAGTCGAGGACTTCGGCATGGATTCTTTGAGAAAATCGATACACAGTACCTCTATGGGCAGACGACTTGCTAGACCTTCCATCCCCTCACTTAATGAATGAAAGGAGGTTTCAACCACCCGCTCTTGCCGTCATTTACTCCATGCGAGGAACAGTATGAAGATCGGATCTGATGGCGCCTGGAGATCGTGACGATCCTCTTTGTAACTAAAATCGGCGCCTTGGCCTTCTTTACACTGCTCTTTTCTTCCTCCAAGTGACCACGGACTGTGATCACGTGCCTTTTCCCAAGGTGCTTTCGGCGTTCGCGAATATGAAGGGGTTGATCCTTGCTGATCGAAATCGTGATGAGAGAAACGCCGAGGCGGCTCAATCTGGTGCCACGCGTCCCTATGAGATCTGACGGTCTTGAACTCACCCGACACTGCTGTGGGCCCAGGTCCGGGACTATCCCGGCATCTCGTGCTTCAGAACATAACGGAGCTGCTTTTTGCGCTTTGGAGTCGTGACAGGCGAAACGCCAAGATGGCTCAGTTTGCCGCCAGATGTCCCCTTTGGATGGACGGCTGAAAGTGTTTCGTGATGTTGCGGGCCCCAGATTCGGCGCTTTCAGCGCTGTCGGGGTTCAGGGTTTCGCGATGTTCAAAGACATAAAACTTTCACCCCACGAACTCCTGAATGCCGAAACGCCGACGCGGCCAGATCTTGCGCCACGCATCCTTAGGATGAATGGACGAGGGGGCATTCGATATTTAAAAGGGAGTTGCCCTTGTTTACAGGCTCGCTTGAAGTGACTTAGCGCTAGGACCATGGGCTCGGCTCCAAAGGCGCTTTCGACATTTCGTCGATCGGCGATTTCAACTACAACGAATGGGAGGCTCCTTGTTTCCTGAAACTCCGATCCCCGATACGCCGACTGGAAGCCGCCTGTCCCAATTTGATCGGACGACCCAGGTTTGTTTGGATTATTGGAGCTATCTCTTGTATTAACCTCGGGGCAACTTGGCAGCCCCAAAATCTCGACGACCATTGATCAACTTTATAGGTGGATATCAGTGACTGTCAGCAAAACTTCGCCCATTCGCTCGAATTGTAACTGAAAAGAGGCTCCTTCATGCTGCGCTTGGGCGCTTCCCGGGCAATCCTGCAGACCTGTGTACCTTTGTGCCCCGATACCAAAATTGTAGCTAACATTAGGCTCCATGGGGGATAGAGTCGTCCCTGCGATTCTCTAAGGACTCATTTTGCAGTTCCAGTGCCTTGTTGTTGGGATATGGAGTCATTATTAGGCCGAAAAATAAAAATGAAAATGAACAAAGAAACAAAAAGACAATAGTTACAAACAAAGGAGCCATTTGAGACTCAAACAAAACATTTCTTCAGAAAATGCCCATTCACTGGGCTGCTGAAAACTTCTTCACCTTCCAAACCTCGCAACCTGTACGTGTTATTGGAGAAAGTCTCAGAGATTTTGAAAGGCCCGATCCACAGGGCTTCCAATTTGTTGTGTTTGCCCTTATCTTGCTTAGGAGCATCCCATTTCAGCACCAGGTCTCCTATCTGGAACCGCTCCTTCTTGGCCTTCTTATCGAAAACCTACTTGATCTTTTGCTGATGGTCCTGAATTCTGTCCACTGTCTGCTCCCTGGCCTGCTGGACCTCCACTAGCTGATGAATCCTTCTGATCATGTCATCAGGCTCCTCCTGACAGTCCTGGAGGAATTTTGATATAGGAATGGCTAAGTGAGAATGGAAAACAACCTTCGCTCCATAGACTAATTGGAAAGGAGAGACGCCGATATATCTCTTTGTGGTCACTCGGTCGGCCCATAGAGAAAATTTTAATTTGGAATGCCAGGCCTTCTTGTTGTCTTCCAACAACCTTTTGATGATCCTTATCAGGATTTTGTTGGAGGATTCTGCTAAACCGTTGCCCTATGGATAATATGGGGTGGAGTGAATCAGTTTGATCCCGAACTGTTCACAGAACTTGGCTAATGGCTCAGACCCGAAAGCGGCTGCGTTATCAGTGACAATCTTATTTGGGCAGTCGAACCTTGTGATGAGGTCCTCCAAGAATCCAATGATTACCATGTGGGAAGCACTCCTGGTGGGGATAGCTTCAATCCACTTGGTAAAGAAATCTGTAGCAGTCAGGATCCACCTGTGTTGCCCACTAGAAGCGGGGTGAATTTCTCCAATGAAATCTAGGCCCCACTGCTGGAAAGGTCCTGAAACCACCACCGGATTTAACGGCAGAGACTTGAGTTGTTGCTTTCCTGCAAATTTTTGACATTTGATGCAGGCTTTGACCTTTTTGCAGACGTCAGTGAACACGGTAGGCCAGTAGTATCCAACCCTGAGGATTTTGTGGGCTGTGGCTTTCCAAAAATGGTGCCCTCCACACAGGCCGCTGTGAAATTCATCCACGATCATTTCGATCTCTTGTGGACTCATGCATTTTAAAAGCACCCCCAGGGGGTCTTTCCAATATAACACTTGATCGATCAGGTAGTATCTGACTGCCTTGGGCTTCAGATCTCTTGCTTTGTTCCTTTGCAGGCCATCTGGGGGCCGCAACTCTTGCAGAAAGTATACGACATCCTTATACCAAGGACATCGAGCTAATGGGGGCTCTCTTCGAGGGTCCATTTCAGAAAGCCGACTTTGTGGAATTGTTGAGCATTCGTTTATGAAACTTATCCCCAGAGCTTGGCAGTTTGCTTCAGCCAACAACTTGGCTAAACCTTGACCTTTGATCAATTTGGTGGGCCTTATTTCTAGGTCAAATTCCAAAATTTTGGCGATCCACTTACTCCTCCTCCCGTCTATGTCAGGCTAGATGAGAATGTCTTTGACAATAGTCGAGGGGACATAGGCGATGTCTTTTGACTGCAGGACGTAGGTTCTAAAAGATTTAAGAGATTTTACTAGAGCATAGGCCTGCTTCTCCATAGTGTCATACCTGATTTCAGCATCCCTCAATGCTCGGCTGAAATGAGAAATAGGTTGTTCTAGCCTAACATCGTTTGTCTGTAATAGAACAGTAGCCACCGTGTCAGGTGAGGCAAAGGAGAAGATAAGGAAATCCTTCGAGTATTCGGGACTGATAAGCACAGGAGCTTCAGTCAGGACCTTCTTGATTTGCTCAAAGGAATGTCGCAATTTAGGGGTCCACCTTACTTCATTTCCTTTCTTCAACATGGTTGTTATAAGCTTTACCTCCTCAGCAAAGTTAGGCACAAACCTCCTCAGAAAATTAATTTTACCGAGGAAAGATTGGACCTCCTTCTTGGACCTCGGGGTCGATAAGGCTTGTATCACCTCAACTCTGCTAGGGTAAATTCTGACTCCTTCCGCTGATACTATGTGGCCCAGTAATTTTCCCTCCTGCATGGCGAATAGAGATTTCTCGGGGTTTAATGAAATGCCAAAACCCCTGCATTTCAGGAAGACCTTCCTGAGATGACGACAGTGTTCTTTATCAGATTTTGAAAACACTGTGATGTCGTCCAGATAAATGACCACAAATTTATCCTTTTCCCCAATGAAAGCTATGTCCATGGCACGCTGGAATGTTTCCCCTGCATTGATTAATACAAATGGCATCTTAGGATACATGAATGTGCCCCATGGAGTGGTGAATGTTGTATTTTCCCTGTCCTCAGGCAGAACAGAGACTTGATTGTAGCCAGAGAAACCATCAATCATGGACATCCTGGAAGCTCCTGTTACCCTCTGCAGTATATGTTCCATC
>JASDQU010356455.1:0-11963 GCA_032191745.1 Picea mariana | reverse complement strand
TCTCTAGGTTTTCATTTTCCTATGGCTTTTATCTTTTACCAGCTGCTTTTACCCCCTGGGCCTTTAGCCCCTTCTTCCCACAAGACAAGATGTACCCTGGAAGGTCATCCTAATGGCCAAACTAGGGGAATGGGATGGATGAGCGGGATATAAGATGAAAAAGTGATGAGATGGTGGGAGCAGACGATGGCTCTGCAAACCCCCTTTGGTGGCTAACCAAAACCCATGAATACCAGCTTGCTAAGCTACCCCATCAATCACCCCAACAGTGGTCAAGTGGATTAGTGTAAGATCCAAGCAGTCATCCGAAATGAGAGGAACCTAATGCATACATAAGAAGGTTATAATGATCAAATATGACACATACCATGATACCTCGAACCAATTACCTCATGGAGCAAGAGTCCTTTCTGATGCAAGCCCAGGTCGGTAGTGATGGAGGCTGGTACTGCTGACAGGACGAGTCTGGCTAAGAAGAAGAAAGATGGGCCCTCCAGGGCCATGCTCAGGTCGCTCCTGCTCTCGGTACTCCATGTCTAGGACCATGTGGGCCTCGAGACATGATCTCCTAGTTATCCCTAGATATCGGGGATAACAATCCCCAACTCCTATGGGTAACTAAGGAGATGATGTCTCAATGACCTCAGGTTGCAGACATGGAGTACTAAAAGATAGCTTGACCAATAGTGTCCACTTGCACAGACAGAGACCCTCCTCACCACCACAGCTCCAAGTTCGTCATGACGGTATCCACCACATCAGTTGGCCTCCAGAAGACATTGGGTCTTGCTACATGAGGTACAAGTCAGGTATTATGGTGAGTGTCATTTCAATATTTGAGACATTCAAGTTTGTTGCATCTATTATTGCTTTTGATTATGTGATGTTTGCTTGGACATTATGCTCTTTGCTCTATTTCACTTTGGTGGTTGACATTGCGCACTAGTAAGTGGGTCAGCCTTAAGGATAGGGATGCTACTGGGATGTCCTCTTGACGAGCCATCGTTCAATTCCCGACCATACTCGTCACTGTCCACACTTCATCCCCTCATCTCCTTACCTTTTGGGATTTTCGGGTGTATCGACCCAAAAAGGGGTTGTCCCTCATTTCATGGGAAGAACGGGTTGAAGGACCAGAGGCTTTTAGCTGGCAAAAGATAAAAACCAAACTATTAATCTTCTAGATGCTCACCCAGGGATCCCCAGGACAATGAAATGTCTCTCATAAAAATCGATGGGACCTGTTATCGCATAGTTTGTAGCAAGGATAAAAGGCTTGAGGTTTTAAGGTCAAACTAGCGTAACAGGAACCAATCCAACCCAATGTCACCACAATGGGATGGTTCTTTCTCTTTAGGGAGGTAAGGCCCAGCAGAGACTTCCCCGGTGACTTGGGGTTTTGAGAAGGCAAAGGATTACAAGACAAAGTAGTTATTTCCCCCTCACAAGTCACCACCGAGCAGATAGTCCGACCAAAGGCCAAATAATAAAGTAAAACCCCCCAAAGAGATATACCTGGCTGAGACAAAGCAACAACAAGCTGATATGTGCAAGCTAGCTCAATGGGTTAGTACTTAATATAAATCAGTGACTATCTGATAAACATATAAGCAATTTGACAATAAATATTGACGAAGTCAATGTTTATAAAATAGCAATGAAAATAATCACTTCTTCAATAAATGCTAGAATAATGTGGCATCCAATGCAATAAATCAACACTTCATTCAATTTATGCCATTAATCATCATTCATTTGCTTATACAGGAAACATTTAGCTACACCAATGATATAATAGCCAAGGATAACGGCAGCAATAGGTTAGTTAAGTTAGTTTATAACCTAGGGTGAGTGAAGTTAGGGTTTGATTCAAAGTATTAAGAGTAGTTTTGATCAAATTCACTTCAACGCATGAGGTCTTTAAATCAGTGCCTTAGGGTTAATGGATTCAAATACTGAAGGACGCAAGAGCTAAAGGAGACAAGGATAAAAAACAGCTAAGGACTAGAGGGAAAAGCTTTGACGTGTTGTTAAGGCAAGGCCTCAAAGTCAAAACCCTAGGGGAGAGAGCCTCACCTTGGTGTAGGAGAACTAGGCCTCGGTGCTCTCTCCTCCTTCCTTAACTCGGTGGCAATCACGACTAGCTGAAGATGAAGCATAAAACCAAGACAAGAGGGTTTGATGAAGCAAAGTGTTGCTACAGCAAAGCTCTACCAGCAAACCTAGAAAAAATCGGCCCAAAGTGTAGAAAACCTAAGCTTTAGGGTGTCTCTCTCTTCTCAGCTTATAGAAGGTACGGCTAGCAAAAATGAAGAGGGAATGATAGTGTAGCAACGGCTAGGTTCTCTCCTTCTTCAATAAATGGCTGAAAAAACCTCTCTCAATGGGGACATGAGACAAGGACCTACTTGTGTGCTTGTCACCTAGGGTTTTATTCAGCAAAATTATAAATATATGCAAGAAACGAAACTACAACCATTCATTCAAGAAGTTTTGCAGAAAAATACTTACATATCACCAAGAAGTAGCATTGCAAACCCTAGTTGTAACACCTTCCATTAAGAGAAATGCCAAAACATGCCAAAAATATCCTCCTTCAACAAGTGCGCATCACTAAATCAGCCAATAACCCAAGGGAGGGCGCAAATTTCAGACCTCCTTATGGAGTGAGTAAGTTCTGATTAAAATGAAGGTGAAAATCCTTCATTTATACCATACCATGACCTAATTTTACATTTTAGGTCATGAAAAAGGCCGACAAGGCCAAAATACTAAATACATTAAAATATCAAATTTAAAACCCTAATCAAGCTGAAAAGAGACATGAAGCCCCTCCAAATGAGACGTTAGCCCCTTTTAGGGCAAATGGGGCATCCTGGAGCAAAACGTTAGCCCTCCTTGGGCTCCTCCATCATGCCACATGTGCTAACACTGCCCAGTCTGCCTCCTAAGACATCCAATAGGCTGGATGACGTCATGGTCATCAAGGGTGACGTCCCAGGCCTTCCAAGGCCAACGTTCCACTGAAAGAGGGTCAATCCCCCTATGTCAAGCTCTGCCAAAGTGCCTCTGGTGGAACGTCCTCTACTTATCTGGTGCAAAGCCCCTGATCCATCTCTGTCATGTCTCTGCCCCCTGATGGGGTCTCAGCATCCACCTGATGGCTCTTCAGCCCCATGGAGGTCCAAACTGATCATCTCCCCATGTGTACCAGTCCAAAATGGTACCTGTCCGTCAGGCATGGTCCTGCACATCAAAAGCTACGCCCTCCATGGGCTCATCAATCACAGGGATCATAGCAATGTCAATCACATCTCATCATCAATATTATTAAACATGTGCATAAAATCCCTAATACATCAGTTAACAACTCAAAGACGTTACACAAGCCTACACAACAAGTCTGGAGAAAAGGACAAGGCGTCATATTGGGCTAGTGTCCACTAGAAAAGGGAAGTTCCCAGAAGAGACCTCATCCAAGCCATGTAAGTGGGTGATGTGGTCAGGGGAAGTCCAAGCATCTGGGTGCAATGAGGGCCAAGGATGTAAGAAATGTTACCTGTGGGTGCCTTTGTTAGAAGGCGAGTTGTACCTGTCCTGGATGCATTTTTTCCAAGCCCATTCTTGTCTTTTATTCTTATTCTTTTCATTCTTTTATCTTTTATTGCTTTTCCTTTTTTTGTTCAAAAGCTAATCAGGGGACACTGCCCTGGCGTGGTGACCAGTGGTGGCAGCGTTACCCACAAGTACTTTCACAGAAATGAGAAGGTTGGCTCGTGATGAGACCCCCTTTCCCTTGGTCATGCAACCAAAAGTCACTGCCCTGGCGTGGTAACCAGCTGGTGGCAATGTCATACTGCTAGGTACCCATGGACCTAATAGGCTAGCTCGTGATGAGACCCCCTATCCTCTGGTTAGGTCTTGTTTTACTATTTTTCCGAGTCCCTCTTGTTTCTTGCTGAGAAGCCTTTTATTGCTTTCTCGGAGATCCCTGGGCAAAGCATCTCGAGGTTTCATTTTTAGGCTTTTATCTTTTACCAGCTTGCTTTTACCTTCTGGGCCTTTAGCCCCTTCTTCCCACGAGATAAGGTGCAGTCCTGAAAAAGGTCAACCCAGTGCCTGGACAAGTGGAATGGGACAAGCGAGCGGGAAACAAGATGAAACAGTGATGCTATGATGGGAGCGGACGATGGCTTTTTAGAAATCCCCCAGTGGAAAACCAAAACCTACAGACACAGGCTTGCTAGGGCACCCTGTCAATTGTTATGAACATAAAATATACATAAATAGATATTCATAAACATAATAATAGTTAATAAATAATAATTATTAATAATGAAAGGTCATGTCTCAAAGGACATGACTATTGGTAAAGGGCACCCCTGCATGGGTATATAAACAAGCCCTCATTTCTCAATTGTAATCATCTCATTATATCTATTCATATTTTATACATTATTCCTTCATGGATTATTTTGTCATATTCCAAGTATTTTGGATAATTCTTGTGTGAGCGAACTTTGTTCGTCTCATTTGATATCAGAGCAAGTTCTGATCCGGCCCTTGGCCGCACTTTATTCAAACCTTGTTTGAGCTGGCTTTTAGCCAACCCCTTCATTTCGGAGCTTCTTCGATCCCAAGGTTCTTGACCAAAAATCGGCTTTTGGCCATTCAAATATTCAGAGTTTCTCTGATTATCTTGGTCCTTGACCATAATTGGGCTTTTAGCCAAACACAAAATTTTTAGAGTTTCTCTAAATCTGGTCCTTGACCACAATCTGACCTTTGGTCACACTAAATTTTTTTGGAATTTCTCCCAACCTAGGTCATTGACCACACTGGCTTTGGCCATAAAAGAATAATTTAATAAAAAAAAAAATCTGTTGCCATATCATAAAAAAGGAGAATAAATACATAAAAAAGAAAAATAAAAAATAAAAGAATGAAAGAATGAAATTACCACTTCTGCTGCCATCTGTACATTTATCAGCAGTTCACATAACAAATTTAATTGTTGTACCATCCGTCCATATAGACAACTGTATGAATTGAGATAAAATTGCAAACAATTACAGCTGTACGAATTGAGATAAATTGCAAAAAAAATTTCAACCACCGATAGCAAAATCGTACAACCAACAATTACAGAGTAGTACGGTCAAATTCAATTTACCATGCATAAAATAATAAATCTTACTACCATTAAATTCCATCTGTACCATATCCAACTGCATCCGTACCATACCCAACTGCATCCATACCATCCAAAATCTTTATTATCGTTACATATCGTTAGCTGTCCATACAGTCACGCATACAGTCACGGTTTAAAAATCAAAATTGCCATCCGCAGTTGTCCATTCCACAGTCGTCCGGCGTACAGACCGTACTATAGTCGCTTGCAAATGCAGTCATACTCTTTATTCCATACAATCAGGTCCGTACAATGGTCAACGTATTCAAACTGTCAATTTTTGTACAACGAATTTTTAAAATATACTACAAGTGCCATTCAACCGATGCCACATTTCCGTACAGTTTTCCGTATAAGCATCGATTAAAGGAATTAATTGCATGGTATTTATCCAACTTACCACACCTGATGTCATCCGTACCATTATTGATCAGAGACCTTGATCCGTTGCCAAACTTAATTATTGTCGTGGAAAAAGTCGTCGATAGGGATGACACCGGTCAACCCAACAATCGCGACCCATCAAATAGTAAACTAAGCCATAAAAAAGATAATATGAGAATATCAAGATTTATAAGTGTTTCTTTAAGTTGAGAAAAAAGAATATTGCAAAAAGCCTAAAGGGAGCTTTCATTGAACGTAAATTTTTTTTATATATTTTATACAAAGCAAAAAGTAAACAAAGTTAAAAAAAAAAATTATAAAAAGGCAATTTAAAAAAGTTAAGTTTATTAAAGATCAAAAAATTGAAAGGCAAAAAGTTATAAACTTGAAAAGATATAAGTTTATTAAAATTTAAAAAAAAAATTAAAAGGAAAGATTATAAACGTGTTATATAAGTATGGAGAGGAAAAAATCATATCATTTTGGTATAACTCCAAAACGATATATCAAAGGATTATTAAATGGGAAATTCGAAATAAAGTGAAAAGGTTCAATTATTTATTAAGTGAAAGGAAAAGTTATAAAAAAGTGTTTTAAAAAATATATAATATATATATATATATATATATTCAAAGGAGTTATAAAAGGTAAAGTATAAGACTAGTAGAAAAAGGAACTAATACAAAGTCAAATAATGGTCATATTCAAAAGAATGCTTACGTGGACAGATCACTACAAACATTAGAAGAATATGATTCCAAAGTAAACTCACAAGAGATTAGGATGCCTTATCATCATCCAAATCACAAGAGTCCTTCTGACCAACGACTAAGAAAAGAGGAAAATAAGCAATGTTCTTCTTACAAACAAATAAAACACCACACTGAAAAAAGAACGAAGACGAAATCAACAACTTGGAACAATCAATCATCAAACAAATCCAATGAAAGTAGATTTGGGATGGATCACTCCCCAAAAGATGCGACACATTAGTTTGGGAATTCGAACGTTATATCATCTTGTTTCATCGAGAGTCGCAACTACAAGCACAGAAGATTTGAGAAGACATCGTGAGCTAGCACAAAAGTTCAAAGGGAAGCCTTCCAGTGCTTATGCTTTGAGGACAAAGCATTTTTAAGGGGAAGGCAATGTTATGAACATAAAATATACATAAATAGATATTCATAAACATAATAATAGTTAATAAATAATAATTATTAATAATGAAAGGTCATGTCTCAAAGGACATGACTATTGGTAAAGGGCACCCCTGCGTGGGTATATAAACAAGCCCTCATTTCTCAATTGTAATCATCTCATTATATATATTCATATTTTATACATTATTCCTTCATGGATTATTTTGTCATATTCCAAGTATTTTGGATAATTCTTGTGTGAGCGAACTTTGTTCGTCTCATCAATCCCCCGAAACATGGTCAAGTGGGCAAGTGTAAGATCCAAGCAGTTGTTAGAAATAAAAGGAATCAGATGCATACGTTCAATGGTTTTGATGATCAAAGTGACACATACTATGATACCCGGACTAATTACCTCATGGAGCAAGAACCTTCTCTGACACAGGACCAAGTCGATGGTGATGGATGTTGTTGCTGCTGACAAGATAAAGATGCTGGAAGAAAGAAAAGGTGGGCCCTCCAGGGCCACGCTAAAGTCCATCCTGCTCTCGGTACTCCATGTCTAGGACCTGTGGGCCTAAAGACATGATCTCTTAGTTATCCCTGAAAGTGGGGGATAACAGGACCCGTGAAAGAATAACTAATAACAAATGCCAACCAGGGACGGGCATGTGTAGGCACTATTTTTATTGCTTAGGTAGAAGCCCCACACGTGTTTCCAACTTGGGGAAGCATGATGTGACCAGGGTAGAGTCAAGGTGGGCACAGTTTTCATTAATTAGGTAGAATCCCCACCTTGTCTTCAACCTGGAAACATCCTAAAGGAATTAAAGGCAATAAATGGGCTTGGAAAAAGGTTGCATTGAAAACGAAGGTGCAGCACACCCTCTAGAAAGGCACCCATAAGTGAGACACTACAACCCCTTGTATGTCATGAACTGTTAGATTTTCCTTATTTACAGAGCATTAGTGTTACTAGTGTTCTTTTACTTCGTTACCATTAACATATATATCATGTACTGAGCAATAGCACCATAAACAAGAGACAGAAAAGAACACAAGAGATTTATCCTGGGAAAACCCCAAATGGGGGAAAAACCTAGCAACCTTTCTTAGATAGATTTTGTTCACAAAGCAAGTCCAATCAGATAAACCCTAGCACAAGTGCTAACTTAACTAGAAATACCACCCCGGTTGCAGCAGCAGCACCATACAAAGGTAGTGCACCTCCTCAAGGAGTAGCGCACAAGAGAGAGATACCAAAAGACTGAGCAATAATAAATTGTGCGGCTGCAACTACTACGTCACCTCTTCCAAACTTGTGCCTTGTTTCTGTGTAGTTGGGAGAGTGTGAGTGAGTGAACAAATGAGCTAAGGCACCTCCTTATTTATAGTCTTCTTGTCCTTCTAATTGGGCCGACTTCTCTTCTGGGAAGGTGTCTTTTCATTATACTTTATTCTTTTGGGCTGACTTCTCTTCTAGGGTATTTCAACATTTGTCCAATGGATTTCTTGGTTTCGGAATCTTCTCTGCATCTAAGAAAGGTCATCTAGGAGGGAAACATCCTTCCGCAGCTACCAAAACATCAACACTCCCTCTTAGCTAGGAAGGCATCTTTCACGATGTCTTCATCTAGTAGTCCACTGACTACTCTGCAATCTGCTAGCAAGCACACGGCTGCTACAATGCCTTCGGTAGATCGAATCATCAGGCATGGTTTCTACGATCAAACAGTAGCACACACATCTACATCCAAATGATCTGGCAATCTCCATGACAATCAGTAAGTAGCACACAGCTACTACAATGTCATCCAATAGATCACAACTGTTGCCAAGTAGTACACAACTATTGTCCAATGACACACAGTCACTGCCAGTGGAACACATCCACTGTAGTAACACACAGCTACTGTCCAGAGACACAGTCTCCACCAGTGGTAATCAACCACCGAAGTAGCACACAGCCTCTGCCAGTGGAACACATCCACCGAAGTAGCACATAGCTACTGTCCGAAGTCACACATCCTCCAACATAGTCTTACGACTATGTGTGTGATGTTTCTTCTCTCAACAGGTTCGACAGTGCATTACCCTCTCAATCACCTCACGTGACTGATCCAGGGAACCCTTGGCTAGAGGGGTTCGTCGGAATGAGAAGAAACAACACACCTCCCTCTCAACGAGGGTGGACATTCGACAACACTCCAAGCTTGTCCCTGAAGTACTCATACTTCACTCTTGACAAGGCCTTGGTGAGGATGTCCGCTATCTGCTCGTCCGTGAATATGTATTGGAGCTCCACAACTCCTATCTAAACCATGTCCCATATGTAATGATATTTGATCTCTATATGCTTAGACCTGTCATGGAATACAGGGTTCTCGGTAAGCTGCACGCAACTTTGATTGTCACAATGTATCAAAGTTGGCTCATGTTATCACACAGTTTGTAGTAAGGATAAAAGACTTGAGGTTTGAAGGCCAAACTAGCGTAACAGGAACCAATCCCACCCAATGTCACCACAATGGGATGGTTCTTTCTCTTTTGGGAGGTGAGGCACAGGGGAGACGTCCCCGGTGACCTGGGGTTTTGAGAAGGCAAGAGGATTAAAAGACAAGGATAGATTCCCCACTCACAAGTCACCACCAAGCAAATAGTCCCGGCTAAACAGCCAATAATAAAGTAAAATCCCCAAAGATATACCTGCCTAAGACAAAGCAACAACAACGATATATGCAAGCTAATTCAATGGGTTAGTACTTCATATAAATGGATGACTATCTAATGAATATATAAGAAAATTTAGCAATAAATATTGATGAAGTCAATGTTTATAAATAGCAATGAAAATTGTCACTTCACCAATAAATATTGGAACAATATGGCATTCAAAGTAATAAATCAACACTTCATTTAATTTATGCCTTTAATCATCATTCAATTGCTTATAAAACAAAACGTTTGTTGCACAAAGGTGTTAAAAGCAGGAGATGACGACAGCATATAGGGTTAGAAGGTTAGTTCTAGGCTAGGGTTAATTAGGTTAGGGTTTGATTCAAAGTGTTGAGAGTTGTTTGTGATAAAGGTCACTTCAGCGCATGAGGTTTCTTTAGATCAGTGCCTTAGGGTTAATGGAGTCAAATAGTGGAAGACGCAAGAGCTAAAGGAGGGAAAGGTAAGTAGGTCAAGGACTAGAGGGAGAGGCTTTGGAGTGTTGCTAGAGCAAGGCCCCAAAGTCAAAACCCTAGGGGAGAGAGGCTCACCTTGGTGTAGGTAAACTAGGCCTCGGTGCTCTCTCCTCCTTCCTTAACTCAATGGAAAAAATGGCTAGCTGAAAGATGAGGCATAAAACCAAGACTAGAGGGTTTGATGAAGCAAGGTGTTGCTACAGCAAGGCCTTTTCAGCAAACCCTAAAGAAAATCGGCCCTAAGTGTAGTAGACTTAGGCTTAAGGCGTCTCTCTCTTCTTAGCTTACAGGAAGTACGTCTAGCAATAAATGAAGAGGGGAAGGGAGTGTAGCAACGGCTAGGCTCTCTCCTTCTTCAAATGGCTGAAAACTTTCTCTCAATGGGGACATGAGACAAGGACCTACTTGTGTGTTTGTCACCTAGGGTTTTGTTCAGCAAAATCATAAACATATACAAGAAATTAAACTACAACCATTCATTCAAGAAGTTTTGCAGAAAAATACTTACAATTCACCAAAAAGAAGCAATGCAAACCCTAGTTATAACACCTTCCATTAAGAGAAAAGCCAAAATATGCCAAAGTAGTCCTCCTTCAACAAGTGCGCATCACTAAATCAGCCAATAACCCAAGAGAGGGCACAAATTTTAGACCTCCTTATGGAGTGAGTGAGTTGTGATGAAAAAATGAAGGTGAAAATCCTTCATTTATACCATTCCATGACCTAATTTTACATTTTAGGTCATGTAAAAGGCCGACAAGGCCAAAATACTAAAATCATATTGTTTTACATTAAATTGTCAAATTAAAACCCTAATCAAGTTGAAAAGAGACATGAAGCCCCTCCAAAGGAGTCGTTAGCCCCTTCTAGGGCAAATGAAGCATCCTGGAGCAAAACGTTAGCCCTCATTGAGCTTCTCCAACCTGCCACACGTACCAATGCTACCCAGTCTGCCTCCCAAGACGTCCATAACGTTCAGTGACGTCATGGTCATGATGGGTGATGTCTTAGGCCTTCCAAGGCCAACGTTCCACTGAAAAAGGGCCAATCCCCCTAGGTCAAGCTCTGTCGGGGTGCCTCTGGTGGAACGTCCTCTTCTTCTCCGGTGCAAAGCCCCTGATCCATCTTTGTCCTGTCTCTGCCCCATGATGGGGTCTCAACATCCATCTGATGGGCTCTTCAGCCCCATGGAGGTCCGAACTAATCATCTCCCCATGTGTATCAGTCCAAATGGCACCTGTCCGTCGAGCATGGTCCTACACATCAAAATCTACGCCCTCCATGGGCTCATCAGTCACAGGGATCATAGCAATGTCAATCACATCTCATCATCAATATTATTAAACATGTGCATAAAATCCCTAATACATCAGTTAACAGCTCAAATACATTACACAAGCCTACAATACAAGTTTGGAGAAAAGGACAAGGCGTCCTATTGGGCTAGTGTCCACTGGAAAAGGAAAGTTCCTGGAAGAGACCTTATCCAAGCCATGTAAGTGGGTGATGTGGTCAGGGGATGTCCAAGCATCTGGGTGCAATGAGGGCCAAGGATGCAAGAAATGTTACATGTGGGTGCCTTTGTTAGAAGGCGAGTTGTACCTGTCCTGGATGCATTTTTTCCAAGCCCATTCTTGCCTTTTGTTCTTATTCTTTTCATTCTTTTATCTTTTATTGATTTCCTTTTTTTTGTTCAAGAGCTAATAAGGGGACACTGCCCTGGCGTGGTGACCAGTGGTGGCAGCGTTACCCACAAGTACTTTCACAGAAATGATAAGGTTGGCTCATGATGAGACCCCCTTTCCCTTGGTCATGCAACCAAGAGTCACTGCCCTGGCATGGTAACCTGCTGGTGGCAATGTCATACTACTAGGTACCCATGGACCTACTAGGCTGGCTCGTGATGAGAACCCCCTATCCTCTGGTTAGGTCTTGTTTTATTATTTTTCCGGGTCCCTCTTGTTTCTTGCTGAGAAGCCTTTTATTTCTTTCTCGGGGATCCCTGGGCAAAGCATCTCGAGGTCTTAGCCCACGCTGTCACTTTGACTTGAACCT
>JASDQU010356452.1:808-11963 GCA_032191745.1 Picea mariana | reverse complement strand
CATTTATGTCACTTCCTTTTAACATTAGGGCTGACCTGACACTTTCTTATTTTGTAATTATTTTCTTTAATTATTTTCAGGGCCTACATGTACTTCCTTTTTCAATTCACTTTGTCATCTTCAAAAATTCATTTATCCTCAACCATGAGGATCCATGTGACGTTCCACATACCACTGGAAACATCATGATGTATACTATCCATCCATGGATGTTGTATCTGCATGTGCATTTTCCTTCATGTCCAAATACCTTCATCAATCTTGCGGTCCAAAACCCATGACTAGGGTTGACATCAATGACAACAACCAATCTTCCAACAACCTCTATTATAAATTTTTATACAGATAACCACCCCTGATATTTTAAGTATCACTGATTGCCCCCGCTTCATATGAACAAGCTAACTATAAGACAAATGGTGAAAGGAAATTCATATTTGATTGCCCCCATCTAGTCTCACAGACAATGAAAGAAAATTCATTTAAATGATTGCCCTCGTCTAAATAAAAAAGAAACATATAACTTCACAGGGGTACTGAATAGGCCTGCTGGCAGTGAAGCAATATCTGAGCATAAAATTATCGCTTGAAGCAGTGAAAGGAAATTCAATAAAAAGGGACAGGTAACTTCACCGGGGTGCTGAATAGGCCCGCTGGCAGTGAAGCAATATCTGAGGTGTCTGTAAGGTTGTCATACTTATCTATTACTCTATTCTAGTTATCAGTTTTTTGAAACCGGATATTCATCTTAAGTCAAATTAGAGCTCCCCAATTAAAAATTATGAATTTTATTTCGATTGATGCAAACTGAAATTTACAAATCTGTTGAGTTTCCTAAGATTGTTCTAATCATCTTAATACTAACTTAAATTTAGAACGGGAAGGAGAATATTATGAAGAAGACTACAACTGAGTTTCAAGCAAATAAGAAGTTTTGAAAGGCTTTTCAAAGGTTTTATAAAATCTCGCTTTTTCCTCTCCTTTAACAGTTTGGCAGTAATAAACCCTTGACACCATTTACCCAATGAAGGCACTGAGTCTACATGTTTTCCTCATTCCACAGGGAGAGGAGGTCCCCAGTTGGGGCCTATGTTGAAACACATCCTAAATTTTTCGTCCTTAAGGCCTAGATTTGTGTTTTTTGGGTTTTGGCTTTCCTAAAATAAGAATTTTGTTATTTCTAAATTCGCGATACCTTTTTATCATTATTTTTGGTTAACGATTGGAATTTTTTTTTACAAGAATTTAAGTTTTCCAACGCTCTTTGAAAAATTATTTTAAATGAATTGTAATCTTAAATTTGCGATTTTTTAATTGAAACGTTAAAGAAATCGGGATTCGGGGTTTTCTGTAAACAGATGTTTGATGTAAATTGAATCATGAAACCTCGATCCCCGATTTCCCGATAAGTTTAAACCTTAATTAAAACTTCATGATTAGTTTAGTCTCTCCTAAGAAGGGTTTAAGGTTAACATAATTATGTCGCGATTTTGGGATTCGCAGTTCTATAAGAGCGTGTCTCTTGTCATCATGTTTTCCAAAATCCCGATTTCCAAAACCTCGATTCATACATCATATTAGATTAAAATAATTATATTTTGGGCCCAAATCATGATTATTCAGTTAATTAAGATAAGTTAAGTCTTGTTTAAAACAAACAAGCCGTCGCGATTTCACGATTTCGGCGATCATAATTTATTGGTAGCATACTCCTCGACATCAGGATTTCCGAAATCCCGATAGGGTCTAATCTTAATTAATTGATGTGATAAAAACATTTAAGTCTTAATTCAAAACATCGCGATTTCGCGATTTCGGCGATCGGGCTTTTTCGACGATATACCTTTTGACATCAAAACTTCCGAAACCCCAAAAAGTGATGTTTTCAGATTTAATCCATAATTAAAACTAATAAATCCCCTTCCTAAAACAGTTTTAATGATAATCATTCTTTAAGTGTTCATTAATGCTTCGTTTTCTGATTAAGTAAGTTTCTGGTTTTATTTGAAAAAAAATCAACAGCGCCTAAGTATGGACATTTAAGGCGTATCTCGGTAAAATATCTGTTGCATTAAGAGCTTTAATTTCGTGACAGTTTTGCAAATCTCGTCATTTTTTAAAATATATTCAAAGTAAACATTCGAATGTCTGTATTTTCATTTTAAGCTGAGATTTTTCATCCACTCTCTGTGACAGATTTTCAAGTCAAACGCAGAGCCATGGCACCTAAAAAGGCACCGAAAAAAAATGAACACACACAGGAAGGTGATATTATCTTTGATACCACTCCACACACCATACACTCCATCAAATCATGGACTCGAATTTCCGAATTGCTGGAGGACGAGCTAAAGAATGCTGACCCTAATTCTGAAAATCATCTCCGGGACATTGCTGAGTCTGAGCTTCATAAGGTTGTTGCATGTCCGAGGCTGGTGGCATATAATGATATGATCGACTAGGCTCTGGATAAAGTTGATATCCCTACAAGGAGCATTCTAAACGAGCAAGGAGCTATCGTCGGCTCATTCAGGCCTGAGCACATTCAAGTAATGTATAAACTCTCGCCGAATCATAAACACACCTTTAATGCTGAATTTTTAGCCGAGTTTCATAGAAAGGAATGCATTGAGGCAGACCAAACATATCCCGACATGATTAGAGTTTGGGCGAGGTCTGAAGCAAAGTTTAGGGATGATACTCATGGGATTTATGCTACAGCCTCTTTAAACGAATATATGGTTTATAAAGCCATGATGTTATGCAGAATTTTTAGGAGAAAAGATCCCTGTCACTTTCATGCAGACTGGGTACCCTTCTTAGAGGAAATTTCAGAAGGAAATGGTTTTAACTGGCATAAAATTTTATCGGATAACCTAACGCAAGAAATTTTAAATTATAAAGCAGCCAAGTCAAAGGGACAACCAGTGTCTTTTTATATGTCTACATACATTATGGATGCAATCTATTTTATGACCTCATTTCCATTAATGAATTGGAGTTGGAGCATCTCATGTCCAGAACCCATTCATGAATACCACTCAGCCCTTTGGGAAGAAAAAGCTAAAGACGTTTTTTATGACGTTTGTCATTTTGTCATTATTCCTATGCACAAATTATTTTTTGGATGCGAACCCCCTCGCATTTCTGATGCAGTCATAGAAAGTCTTAAATCAGTTGTCAATTGGTTTATGGATGTTCCATTCCCCCCCACGCACTCCCGAAATTATTACCAGACAGATTGGTATGCAGAGAAGTAGCTCATCAGATAGCCAAGGGCGATGTTGGATTGGAATTAAAAGCACTTCAGAAAAAAGCATGGCCATCTTTCCCTGTTCATGTTGGGAAATTTCCTTTATCAAATTTAGGCCATTCTAAGGTAGAGGCCGAGTCATTGGAAGAAGTGAAGTTAGTAAATATTGAGCACAGAAAATATGACCCCTACCAAATTATAAGTAGGCATTACATACATTGTAATTTAAAGGCATATGAACATGAAGTATCTGTTTATGATGATATTTTTAAAGATGTTAAGTCTTATGCAGAAGTGTTGAACAGAGTCTAGGCCTTGCCACCTGACTCACAGGCTGGGTTTGCATATTTTCAAAGCCATAGGCGAAGCTACCTACCTAAGATTTTACAGGGTGAAATTTCGACCCCATCGCCAGAACAGGAAGAACCCCCTCCAGGGTTTGAAACTAATACTCAAGGTAAAGCAAATGACAAAGATAAGTTGAAGAATATTGAAATACCTTCTCAAGACGCGGAGGGTTATCAAACAAAATAATCTGGAATGGATAAGGGAAAAGAACCAGAAACAATTCCAGAAATCATAAAGAATGTTCCAGAAAAGATAGGACGAACGGCTTCAAAAGAACTTGGTAGTCCTATCACCTCTTTAACTCCATTACAGTCTACCTTCGGAACCCCTCATGAAGGAGTTCTATATGTCAGTGATCTAGAGCCGATTTCAAGAGATGAAATCCCCTCATCGGATTATTTTTTCAGCAAAAAGCGAAGAGCAGTCTTGAAACAGGAAATTCATCCAAGAGGAGAAGGAACGATTAAGAAGCATAGAGTTATTATAGACAGAAAGAAACTCAAGGATGGAGAGTTTTCTACAGAATTAGAAGGTACAATGGGTGCTATAACATCAGGAAACATGTATTCTATAGGCAATTTAACAACTCTGCTTGAATAGAAGGACAAAACAATAATCCAGTTGCAAGACAAAATAAAAGAAAATGAAAGAAATATTGGTTGGGGAATACAGAAGGGTCTAGAACAAGCTAGACTAAAGGATATGCAAGAGATCCAGAAATTGAATAAAGGCTTGAATGAGGCAAAACAATTAATACAGGTCACACAAAAATAGGTTCAAAAGCTGGGAGAAGAAAACAAAAAATTGCAAGATAAGATTGTTTCTATTACTAACCAGGTAGTAGAACTTGAAAATTTCAGGTCGCGGGCATTGGAGATATATGTAAGAATAGAAGAAGAACACCAGAAAGTGTTCTTGAATCTGGAAATAATCCAGAATTATTTTCATGAATCAAATAAGTCTTTGGAGAATGTGTTCCAGAAAGAAAGGGAGGCAAAGGCAGCTAGAACAACTTTTCAGAAGGCAGTGGCTTCCTCATCAAAGGAAGAAATTGGAAAGACTCGGAAATTATCTATTTCTGAACAGGTTAAAGGGGACATAATGATAAAAGTGTGGGAAACAAAACTGGATGAATATAAACGAATCACAAGAGAAGTTAATGAAGATTGCCAAGGAATCTTCGATCTCTTTGAAAGAGATTCATTGAATATCTGAACGAATGGTTGTTCTGGATTGTTAGGAGAAATCAATATTTCCAAGCACTAGCTGAGGTTTAGAGAAGAGCTGGAGGAAAAGAAAGTAGAGATTTCAAACATCAAATTGATCAACATAACAGAGATTAACAAGTGGATCGTGGCTTCAAATTTAAAGTTGAAAACTGTAAAATTCACAGAAAGGATGATAGAAAGTCGGTTGCCCGAATTGCAGAAGAGATTTTTCTCATTTGAAGCAAATGAGATACCCGATGCTCCCAGGATCTTTGTGAAGTTTCTAGGGAAATGCGTTCAGTGTATCGATGCGGAAAAATAATGTTCGTCAACGCAAGCTTAAAACTTTTTAAAATGTTTTATTTATTAGAAATTGAAAGAAATTGTAAACGGTTGACATTATTTTTATGTAACCGAAATATTAGGAAGTTGGTTAGTCACCAACGAGAAACTTTGATGGAAATGTATAAATATAGTTTCTAAAGGCTGAGAAAGGGCTTCAAAAATTTTGGAGAGAGCCATTTTTGTAATATCAGTTTTGAAATACATCAGAATATAGATCACAAACGAGATTTTCGATCCTGCAACTTTGTAGCTATGTCTCTTCTCCCTGTTTATTATACTTTGTTGAACTTTTTATTTTAATGTTTTCTCTAATGAGTAATCAATTTGAAGTTATATACATCGTTGATTTATATTTCAGATTGGTTTGGATGTCAAATGAGTTATAGTTTTTCCTCTGAAATTACTATTAGTAATTTTAAGACCTGTAAAACTTTTGTTCCTTAATACCTAACTCTTGTTAGAAACCTCATTTTTCTTTCATCATTGTCTATTGAAATATGAGATTCTTTCTTGATTAAAGCCTTATATTTCTCTGTAGTGTTTATTTGTTGTTCACAAATCTTGAAATTGTTACAAAACCAGGAAACGGCCTTGAATGTGTTTACATTACTGTTTTAGATTTTAAAATTGTTTTCCTTGATCTCATCTCTGGAAATATGAAGTAACAAACTGATTAAAATCCCTTTATAAACAACTAAAGTTTTATCATCCATGACTGTCCCAAATAGTAGACAACCAAACGTAGAACTGGGCCTTCAGGATCAAACCAGTATTGCCTTAAATTTATTCAATACCATTTTACAAAAAACAACTAACCGGGTTGAGTTAGAACAATCATGGGCTGCTATTGAGCGAGACATTAGCATCCAGGAACAACAGGAAGCAAGATAGAGGAAGTTGAGAAACTGAATCTGGTTTAATCTTTCTCTGATTCCTTATTTCCAAATCATTTCTTTAAATCATTTACGGATGCCTTGACGGTATGTTTTATAGCCTTAAAACATAAACTCAGGAACAACACAGGGGATAGATGTGCTGAGCTGAGGCTAGTAAGTTGGTCCAGTCAGATTTCAAAAAATCTAAATTTTACCCCCTCAAATTTGACCAACGGATTTCTTGATTAGTGCTTCTGGTTTTCTGGTACTTCGGGTACTCTGGTACTTATGGTTTTCTAGTGCTTCTGATACTTTGTAAAAACTAGGGTTTCACTTTTCGGGAGATCTACCCATTGAAAAGGTGTGCTGAAGGTGTCAAAGAATTCCTTGGGTTAGGGTGCACTTTTCTAGATGGTTTTGAGGCTGAAAATCATCTTCAATAAAAGCCCTAATTTTCATGTATGACAATAGTGATGTTTTTCTTCTTCTTGTGAAAGATTCTCTCTTAAGCTTAGCTCTGATACCATGTTAAGGTTTAAGCTATTATTAGGTTTCTTTTCAATTCACTAGATAACCATAGCATAGATAGGATCACTGAGAAATACAAAATCACAAGAGACACAACATTTATTCTGGGAAACCCTCATGGGGGAGAAAACCCATCAAAAACTTCCTTAGTATAGATAGCCAATACAATGCCAAAAGATAACTCAAATAAATACATAAAGTCCTCTCCCAAGAATGCGCCTCTCTCTTTCTTCTTCCTTCCCCAACTGCAACTCCAAACTTGCACTATGATGAACAAGTGAGTGAGTGAACAAATGAGGCACTAGCCTCTCTTATTTATACAATCTAGCAGGTGTTGAATTGAGGTGTCTTTTCACTGGTAAGGCCAACTTCTCAATGTGGGTGGTTATAACCACTTTAATATATTCTGGGTGGTTATGACTACTTTAATATATTCTGGGGCCGAATTTTCATTTAGCCCATGCAAATTAGGGTTTGACCAATCCGCAAAAGGGGATTTGGTCAGTTACAATACCTGACATGATCAATCCACAAAAGGGGATTGATTTAATGAATAATACAACAATATTAATTAGAATACTCTTTGTAGTTACAATATTTCAACAATATTTTCCTTTATGAAAGTGTGGTGTGTTTCATCTTTGCATTTAATTTAATTTCTCTCTTTAATATCCATTCATTGGATGCTCTATATACCAAACATAACACTGTTGTAGAAAAGTTTAATTTGAACACAACCTAATTTACAACCATGGTGGATATAGAAAAATAAATATCCAATGATGGATGAAGTGGTGTATTTCATTTCTTCATTGGATTACATTCATCTTCATTGATCTTGTTTTTGATTTATGTTGTGTGGATCATTGCATAGGTTAGATCTTCCATTGAAGGCGATAGTTCATGAGTGAAATTCTTGTTTTGAAACCGTTGAATGCATGAACATTAGAGTAGGTGAAAGATTGGGATTGGTTCCCTTGGAGAATCCTTTCTACTATTGTCCCAATGCAGAAAGACATGTTAGTGATCATCTCATAGATTTTCTTTCTCTCTTTCATTTACATTGGTTGTTTGGAAGAAGTGAGATCACTTACTAAAAGGCAAGGATACACATTGCAATTCTTCAAGGTTGAACGCTTTGTTAATTCATTGTAAAATATTGTAGCCTATAGTGAAGGGGCTCTGTGTTGACACCCTAGTTAGCACATATCTCCTATATTTAAATTGTGAATGTTTTTTAAATACGATAGGATAGGCTCTAATCCTACATATAATTTGCTTGCATCTCTAAGTTCATGAACTCTCAAATTGATGATTTCATGTCCAAAAATTATGCATATAATTTTAATGGCACATGGTACATAAGTTGTGTGCACTAGATATTAGTGCGCAATATAAAATTTGTGAGCACTAGATATTGATGGGTGGCACAAAAAAATAGTGCGCACTAGATATTAATGTGTTGTGTAAAAGTTGTGTGCACTGATTATGGGTGTGCACTGCATGCCCTACAGTTTGAAATTGCCCATGTAGAACTTGTGTGTTGGATATGGGTGTATAATTCAGAAAAGGTGCACAATCTATCACAATATAAAACAAGTAATTTTCCATGAAAATTTTGTATTTTTGAAGGAGCAAAGTTAATTTGATTTTTAAGTGTGTTAATGTCAATATCAATTTTAATGTATATATTTCTAGTAATTAGTTGAAAGTTCGGATTAGAAATTTATGAAGACAATGGTGATCCGTTTGGTTATAAAATATGGATTTACTCTTTTGTTTTTGTTTTTATGTATTTGAATATTTCTAAAAACATATTTATTGTAGAATAGATTAAAAAGTGGGTAGACTAGATAGAAAGGAGTAAAGTTTTGCAGAAAATATTTATAAATCTACAAAAGATAGACCGGATTGCATGCTCACTACATAAATTTTAATTAGTGAGAAATCTCAATGAATCTACTGAAGATAGACCCCTTACAGCACTATGGAAGTTCAAAAAATAAATCCAATTCAAGAGACTGCTAGGACTTTCCAATAACCAATCTCTATAATTAAATAATTAAATACACTACAATCTGAATAAATCTGAATCCTTAAAATCTACACTACAATTATCACAAATAAGAATTAACAACCTAAATTTTCAGAGATCTTAAAATCTACATTACAATTATCACAAATGAGAATTAACAACCTAAATTTTCATAGATGATGGATCATTGTATAATTAACAACCTAAATTTTCATAGATTCGAAGGCTGATACAAATATTCGAACTGGTTTTTGAGACATGCGAAGCCCTGGTAATCTCATTTTTCCAACGATCAATTCCCCCTTGGAGTTATATATAGACATATCCATTTTCCAATTAATTACCATTATCAACCCACTGTTGTTCACTATTACTACAGGAAATAATGGAAAGTAGCATTCTACCAAACCGCTCGTGCGCAAAATAGAAGAAATATTTTTCTTACGGTTGACGCTACAACCGCTCTTTCTAAGCCCATGCAGAGCTCTTCTTTTCAGTCCGCTCTTTCTCAGGATCCAGCCTTTCCCGGAAGAACTATGTTCGTTTGCGATCTATATCATGAGAACCTAACAAGATAACGCTTTAACTTTTACCATCAGGGTACATTTATATAACAATATTTGGGCATCGTATTTTTTAAAGCTAATTAAAGTTTTTATCTCTAAAATTAAGAGTTATTTTTGGCTAATAAGAACCTTTCTAAAATTAAGAGTTTTAAGAAAATTTCTAAAACGGATGTAGCATTGTTTCATAGGAACCTTTTTCCCGCCAAGGTATATAATAGAATTTGAGCATTTTATTTTTTGGTGAGGATGGTTTTTTAAAGTAATTATGTGAGGATGGGCATTGTATGTGAGGTTTTGACATTTGTCTCTGCCAATATGTGTAATTACCATGATCGGTAAAAGCACAGATATTGCAAGAATACAAATTCCAACACTTAGTTTGTACATGCTCTTTTCTACCACAACGACTATAATATTGTTTGTGATTTTGCATATGTTTTGTTGTACTGTTTTCTATAAATAATGTTTCTTATTTAAAAAAATTATTATCCCCATGGTTTGTGTTTCCTTCATAACTAAGACTTTCATTTCTTGGCCTTATATCCATGGGCTTCTGAATGCCTTTCAAATTTCTTTCTAATGGGTTTCTAAATGCCTTTCATGAATTTGAACCCAATTCCTTTTGTATTCCTTTCAAAACAACCAATTTCATCATCATCAATATGAGGTTCACCTTCAGAAATATTACCAGGATCATCATTGTGATTCTCATAGCATGAAAGAGACAAATGTATGTCATCATTATTAGCATCAACCAATTTACTGGTGTCACAAGAACTATTAGGTTTTTGAATAAAATCACTTGTGTCACAAATTGCATCACACATCACTTTTCCCTTTTTCACTTCACTTTCCAAAATTAACAAAATATTTTCCTTTGCCAACAACTCTTGTTTCAATAATTCTATCATTTGGTCCTTTTATGATGAAGTTTTAAAATGTGAATGATCCTTTGATGCAATGAATCCCAACTTTCTTCTAGTTCATTTATATGTTGTGTAGTGAAACCAAAAAAATCTTTATAGATCATGTTATTATTTACTATGAGTTCGGTGACTTTACCCTTTAATGACTTATTAATTTACACTAGCATGTCTATCGTTTTGAGAGCGTGATCAAGATTTCACTGAGGCAATTCAGTTTTATAATTAACAGTTTGTAGTCATTTTCCTCCTTCTACCCATTTTAGAGTGCTAAATGATTCACACTCGCTTGTAAAAAATCAAAACAACAATGCAAGAATTTTTGAAAAAGGGGTGAAGGGTAATATAACCCCTTTTATGATTATCCTTAGTCTAAAGGCACCATTTAAAACTTTACCAAGGAAATTGATATGAAATCTTAATATTCAACCCTACTTCTCTCATATGGATTGTTGGAAATATTTTTTTCATTTATGTCAATGATAGGGAGAGACTACAAATGTCTAAGATAAAGATTGTAAGATTCAGATTGTTGGAAATATTGTTTTCATATTTTTATTGCTCAATTTGGATACCCTATCTTTGAAGAAATGTTTATCCCAGATACGTGTCTCAAATGAGAGCATAGGTTATATGGTTGGAAATATTATTTCAATACATTTCCACCAGTATATAGCATTCCCTCTAAATCGTTAGGAATTAGGAGATATAATTGTTTTCGTTCAACAACCCAACTATAAAATTTAGATCGATTGAGCCAATCTTTATAGGTTGTTCCTAAATGTGAGGACATGAATTGTATAAATATATGATAGATGTGCGCATTTGAAGTGTATCCAACCAAGAGATAAGGTCTTATGTACAAAAAAAAGATCTGAAGTGCGCTAAAAGAGTTAGGATGTTTTTTTTAAGATCTAAAAATGTGTAAAAAAAGTTTGAGGGTTTTTTTTGAGATTCTCTTATTCTTAAGATGTGCTATAAAAGAGTGAAAGTTTGTCATCATTACAATTATCATCAAAAGAAAGAAAAATACATCGATTAAAAAAAATATTCATAATAATTATCATTATATAT
>JASDQU010356451.1:0-11963 GCA_032191745.1 Picea mariana | reverse complement strand
AGAATGCTAAGGTCGCCACGCCCTACAGGTGCAGAGTTGACTTGGGTCTTCCCCGATCCCAATGAAGAAGTTATTGAGGTTGGGTGGTGGCAGTTGAACATCATTTCTGTTGTTTCTGAGTTTATACTTTAAGGCTCTAAAGTATACCATTAAGGCATCCGTAAAGGTAAAGGTAATTAAAAGATAAAAATAAAGAAGAAGGGTAAATCAGAGTTGGTTTCTCAACTGCCTCTGTCTAGCTTCCCATTGTTCTTGGATGTTGATATCTCTCTCAATAGTTGCCCATGAACATTCTAATGCAACCCGGTTAGTTGTTGTTTGTAGAATAGTATTAAACAGGTTTAAAGCAATGCTAGTTTGATCTTGGAGGCCAGGTTCTACGTTGGGTTGTCTATTATTTGGGACAGTCATGGAAAATAAAGTTTTAATTAAATATGAAAAGTTTGAAGATTTGTTGCTTTAATTTTTAAGGGATGAAAAGAGAAAAAGAGTTTTGGAACTTAAAATAATAGCATAATAACAGTTGAGGTCGTTTCCTGTACTTGAAACAATTTTAAGAATAGTAAAATAACAAAGTAGTACTGCTATGAAAATATGAGGCTTTAATCAAGAAAGAATCTCATATTGTAACAGGAGACAAAGAGGAAAACGATATTTCTAATGAAATGTAAAATATAATCATTCAAATGACCTACAGGTCTTGAAATTGCTGATAGCAATCACAGAGGAAAAACTATAAATAATTCAATAACCAAATCAATTAAAACTACAATAGATGTGTGAAATAAACTTATAGTTAATCATTCATTAGAAATACGTAAGAAGAAAAATATTGAAAAATATGGGAAACAAGGTAAAGAACACATAGCTTCAAGTTGACAGAATTCAGAATCTCGTCTGTATTATTTATATCACAGTGGATTGGAAAAAAAATTAATACAATCGGCTCTCTCAAAAACCAAAAGCCTTTTCTTAGTCTTGTGAAAATATATTTATACATGATCACCAAATATCTTTCCCGTTGGTGATTAACTAACTCCCTAAGACTACGGTTACATGAATGAACAATGTCAAACCGTTCACATTTCTATTCTAACTGCTTTATTATTCTAATGATGAAAATCTTCAAAAGAGTATCTCATGTCTGCGTTGATGAACCTCCTCCTTCTACTTCAAGACAGTGAATACATTTTCCCAGAAACTGTACTAAAACTCTGGGAGATTCTGGTATATATTTTGCCTCAAATATGAAGAACTTTTTCTGTAGTTCAGGCAGACGATCTTCAATTATCTTCCTTGTGAAATTAATAGTTTGCAACTTTAAATTCAGCATCACTATCCATTTGTCGATTTCGGTGACATTGATTACCTTTATTTTTGGGATCTCCACCTACATTTCCTCCAGATCTTCCTTGAATCTTAGCTGGTGCTTGACAATGTTAATTTTTCCTAATAACCCCGAACAATTGTTTTTTCCAATGTTCAAAGAAGTTTTTTCTAAAAGATCAAAAATTCCTTGACAATCATCATTGACCTCACTTGTTATTCTTTTGTTTTCTGCAAGGTCTGTCTCCCACACCTTGAGTATTACATCTCCTTTAACCTGCTCTGAAACGGATAGTTTTTGAATCTTTCCGACCTCCTCCTTTGTTGAAAAGGCCGCTTCTTTTTGGAAAGTCATCCTGGCTACTTTCACTTCTCTTTCTTTCAGGCGAATGTTCTCCAAAGCTTTACTTGTTTCCTGAAAGTAATTCTGAATAACTTCTAGATTTAAAAACACTCCTTGTTGTTCCTCTTCTATCTTCAAATGTATTCCCAATACCTGGGCCTGGAAAATTTCAAGCTCTACCACTTGATTTGAAATGGAATTAATCTTACCTTGTAATTGTTTATTTATTTCCTCTTGCTTTATGACCTGTGTTTGAGTGACCTGTATTTTCTGATTTGCTTCCTCTAAGCTTGCTTTCATTTTTTGAATCTCTTGAATATCATTTAATCTAGCTTGTTCTAAACCCTTTTTTATCCCCCAACTGATATTTCTTTCGGTCTCTTTCAATTGACCCTATAGCTAAGCTATCATTTGGTCTTTCTGTTCCAACATAGTTGTCAAACTGCCCACAGAGTATAAATTCGCTGACTCTAAAGCTCCCATTGTGCCCGCTATTTCTATAGCAAATTCTCCCTCTTTAAGTTTTTGTCCATAAATAATGATCTTGTGTATTTTAATCATCAGATTTCCTCTTGGATGCATCTCCTGTTTCAGGATAGCCTTCCTCTCTTTACTGAAAAAATAATCAGATGAAGGAATCTCATCCCTAGAAATAGGCTCAAGATCACTCACATATAGAACTCCCTCGTGGGGGTTTCCATAAGTAGACTGCAATGGAGTCAAAGAAGTAATGGGACGTCCAAGTTCTGTCGATGTTGTTCCTCCTAGCTTTTTCGAAAAACTCTCAGGGATTTCTGAAGGTGTTTCTAACTCCTTTCCTTTCCCTATCTCTGATTTTTCTGTCTGAGGGACTCCTGTTTCCTGTGAAGGCATTTCACCCTCCTTCATTTTTCCTTTTGTATTTTCTTTATCCTGTACATTTGTTTCAAAGCCTGGGGGAGGCCCTTCCTGCTCTGAAGGTGGGGTCGTGGGTTCACCCTCCAAACTCTTCGGTAAACAACATCGCCTATGACTTTGGAATGACATGAAACTAACATGTGAGTCAGGTGACATGGCCCGTACCCTGTTCAATACTTCTTCATAGGTTTTAACCTCCTTGAATATATCATCATAAACAGATGTTCTGTTCTCATAAGCTTTGAAATTAAAATGCATCAAATGTTTGCTTACTAATTGATAAGGGTCATGCTTTCTGTGTTCAATATCTACCAATTTTATTTCTTATAACGCTTCAGCCTCCACTTTAGAATGGCCGAGGTTTAGTAATGAAAATTTCCCGACATACACAGGGAATATTGGCCAGGATTTCTTCTGAGTTGCCTTTAGCTCTATTCCAATAACACCTTTCATTATTTGATGTGCTGCCTCCCTCAATACCAGTCTGTCTGGGAGGAATTTAGAAAGTGTGTGAGGGGGAATTGAGCACCCATAAACCCTAACATAAGAGAAGTTTTCATCAACAAACCAGTCGACTATTGCCTTGATATTTTCTGAGACTGACTCAAAAATGAAAGGGGGTTCATAGCCATAAAACATTTTATGCATTGGAATTATTATAAAATGACAAACTTCGTAAAATGCATTCTTAGCATTTTCTTCCCATAGCACAGAGTGATACTCGTGAATGGGTTCAGGACAAGCTATGCTCCAACTCTAATTCATCAGGGGAAAAGGAGTTGCAAAGTAGATTGCGTCCATAATGTACACTGACATGTAAAAGGCCACTGGATGACCTTTAGATTTTGCAACTCTGTAATTTGAAACTTCTTGAGCTAGGTTATCAGATAGAATCTTACTCCAGTTGAAAGTGAATCCTTCTGAAGCTTCTTCTAAAAAGGTCACCCATTCCGCAGGAAAATGGTAGGGATCCTTTTTTCCAAAAAGTCTACACAGCATAATGGCTACATAGACCATGTATTCGTTCAAAGATGTTGTGGCATAAACTCCATGGTTATCAACCCTAAACTTTGATGGACATCTCCACCATTCTCTAATTAAATCCGGATAAGTTTGGTCGACCTCAGTACACTCCTTCCTTTGAAATTCAGCTAAAAACTCAGCTTTATAAATATACTTAGGATTTGGTGAGAGTTTATACATTACTTGTATATGCTCTAGCCTGAATGAGCTGACAACGACCCCTTATCATTTAAGATGCTCCTCATCAGAATATCAACCTTTTCCATGGCCCAATTGATCATGTCATTGTACGCCATAAGCCGAGGGCGCGCCACGATCTTATGAATCTCTAATTATGTTATATCCCGAAAGTGATTCTCGGAATCAGTGTGAGAATTCTTGAATTCGTATTCCAGGAATTCATAGATTTGTGTCCAAGATTTAATTGAGTCGATAGCGTGTGGTGTAGTGTTGGATATGATATCTCCTTCCTGTGTATATTCACTCTTCTTCGGTGCCTTTTTTGGTGTCGTGACTTCAAGTTAGATGGAAAACCTGTCACAGAAAAGGAGTATATGAGCTCGGTTGAATGCGTCTTGCGCTTGATAGTATGAAACAAAAAATGTTGCGAAACACAGACCTTCAAACTCTCTTTTAATTCATTTAACAATGAAGGGACTGATGCAGCTGACAAGAATTCAAGACATTTAATGCAGTAGATATTTACTAAGATACGCATTAGTGTCACATATCACCAGTTATTCTTTATTTAAGTGGCTGCATTTTGGTGCTTTTGAATTCAAAAATCGGAACATTTCATTCAATCGGAAACCAAAACGTGAACAAAACCTAAAAAGATTGATTGTCATTAATCATGCTTTCAAAACAGAGTTAATTTAGACTAATCACAGATTAAGAGTCAAGATTTCATGTTTCGGGATTTCGGGGATCGAGTTGACAAGAGGTATGTTATCACTGAATCCTGATTTCCAAAATCGCGAAATCACGACAAGATTAAATTAGGACTTAAATTCATTTTAGAAAAATAATTGATCGGTATTAAGCGTTTCTGGATTTCAGGGATCGTGTTGACAGGAAGTATGTCATCGATGAATCTCGATTTCCGAAATTGCAAAATGATTAACTTAAGCCCTAAATTTCAATATTAGCGAATTAATTAATCAGGATTAAGGACAAAACAAGATTAATTCAATTTAACACAAATTATGGGTCGGGATTTCGGGGATCGTGTTGACAAGAGATATGTTATCTCTAAACCTCGAATCCCAAAATCGTGATATGTTTAACTTAAGCCTTAACTTTTCGTGTTAGTGAATTAATCAATCAGAATTTGAACTAACTCTCATTCTTTCGGGAAACCGGAGATCGGGATTTCGTGATTCAATATGTATTGGAACATATGTTCTCAGCAAACCCCGAATCCCGAAAACTTTTTAAAGTTAATCTTAACTCCTTCATGTTTTAAGCTTATCATGACTAAAAAAAATAACTTTATAGAAAATGCGACGGGACTCTTATAACATTTTAGGTTTTTTGCCTTTATTATTTAAAGAATAAATTTTTTTGGGAAATCGATACCGGGCATTTGGGAATGATAACGAAGCTTATGCTTTATGAAAAGCTGAAACCTGAAAAAGGAAAGCTTGGGTCTTAGGGATAAAAATTTTAAAAATTGTTTCAACAGTTTCCACCATAAATGGAAAGCCCAGGGAAGGATTGTCAGTTAGTCGACTCATTTGCAGGACCGTTCTGAAGTGCGATTACATCTGACTAAGGTTCACGTCTGACAAGAGACTGCATGCACAGTCTGTCAGGAATCATGCGAACGTAATGCCTTCAATATAGCCACTCGAGCACGCTTGTGGGTTTTTGGCTCTGAGTATATAGGAGTCTTCCTCATATTTTGTTAGGGTTGATGGTTGAGTTGTGCTCCCAATTTGTAATGTTTTGATGAATCCTCTGTTTCACTAGTTATGTATTTCCATTTGAGACTTCTTGCTTAATGACAGTCAGCTTTCTTTCCATCTCTTTTGCTTCTGATACTGAAGACTTAGGCATGGATGATCCAGTCGATTTGTTATGATTATATTGTAATATATGTTTGATTGTAGTATTGTTATGGCATTTTCAGTTTCCTAAAGATTTGGATTCAAGAGGATCTTGTATTTGAAGCTTTTCCTTCTTAGGTCGTTGGAAGACCAAATGTCCATAGTAGACCCCTACATTTTCTCCTCAAGTTCTTCATCCTACTCACCCTTAATACAACTTACTGACTGAAGTTAGGTCAATACCTCACTTGTTCTCACATATCAGCCCATTTTTCTGAGTTAAAGCGATGTTGTCTTGAGTTTTCATCCATTAGACCCCCTTAAAATTAATTGTGACATAAAAACTGATGGGTACTGGGATTACCTCTACTGCAATCCAGAGGTGACTTCTAGTGCTAACATTTTTGGCATCGTTGTCGGGGATGAATTGAATATTTTCCCTGGGATTGAATGAAAAAGCTTACTGGTTCTGAAGGTGCATCAGAACTTAGTACATTGAGATTGCAACTATGCACTTGGCGACTCGACTGTGACGAATCCACTGTTTCAGTTGTGGCTTCTAGAGGTAAACACACAAGGTCTACTCCACAGTTGCCTTTAGAAACACCTGAAGTTGACCCAGAGAAAATTATCAGAAAGGGAAAGGCCCTCCGAGAAGGTACTTCTACTGCTGAACCAGGTATTTTTGATGATTTTCGTTGTCCTCCTATAGAAACTCTGATATTTGCTTCTCATTTTTCTATTATACCTTCTGTTGGATTTTCCCGAAGTTTAAAGTTTGGGAGTGTTCCTATTGAGTTTTCTCCTCCTGGTTTTGGATTGGAAGGAGAAATCTTTGTCACTCCTATTTCCCCTTAACCTATACCTTGGTCTAGACCCAGGACCTCAAAATATTTTCCTACCCTGGGTTTTACCACCCCTCCTATTATTGTTGTTGCTACTATAGAAAGGGAAACCTTTGTTCCCTCAAGCTCTGAAGCCTTTTCTCCGAACCCTCTGTTGTTTCCCTTTCCTCCAAGAGGCTCAGTTCTAGTTTCTCCTATTCGAAATCCATCCCCTCTTTCTTCTCCTCCACCTATTATCCCTATGGCAGGTGCTTATCCCCCTAGAAACAGGATGGATTCCATAGTGGCTGCTAGATATGCCCCTTAGTCTTACCTCAACCCATGAATGCTCTCCCTACTGGAGATTACCTAAAATATATGCCTAAGTTCACTGTAGAAGAAGACATAACTATTGAAGAACACCTTGCTTCCTTCTACAATTATGCAGACAATTTGAATATTGAAAATGAAGATGTTTGGATGAGAGTCTTTGTCCAGAGACTTGATGGTGAGGCTAGGAAATGCTTTAGAGGATTGGCCCTTGGATCCGTTGTTGGGATTGAGGCTCTAGATGATGTTTTCTTGAGGTAGTGGGGGGATAAAAAAGACTTTATGTATTATATCACAAAGTTCGGTTCACTAAAGAGAAAGGAGGGAGAATCAGTCTCTGACTTCTCCAAAAGATTCAACAAAATGTACAATAAGATCCCTGCTGAGATAAAGCCCACAAAATCCTCTGCCAAAATTACTTATGCTAGTGATTTTGACATTGATTTATGCCTCATACTTAGAGAAAGAAGAGATACTTCCCTAGCTCATATGCAAGATGTGTTGGCACACAGGGGCATGCCCAAGGTTCAACGCTTCAACAACGCACCAACAAAACCCTAACTTCTGGCCCTTTCGGCAACACCTGCGAAGTAGATGAAGTCTCACCCGAGGTAGAGGCAAGGGTGGTTGCAGGACTCTAGTGTCTACAACCTTAGCTGGGACACAGATCTATGATTGTAACACCTCAACAGATTACTTAGCAGTTATAGTTCATTAGTATTTAACCTTTGTTTACAGCACAGATAAACCCTAATTACATAGCAGCGCGGTATTCATCTAGATCTAATATATTCAAGCACTAAGAATATCAACATAGATCAGATCTAGCATCTTATTCACATCATTAGGAACGAAGCTATCATATTCATCTAAGCATACATCGTTACACTAAGCAGTAATCATATAAACAATAAAACATTCACAATGCACAAAGCAACCACAACACAGGATATACGTGGTTCACCCTCAGCCTTGGGCTACGTCCACCAACTCTTCTCTTCTTTATTATCTTCAGTCAAGCTTCTTACAGGCACATAGCATCAAAATCCTACTCTGTAGAAGACAAGAGATTTGTGCTCACCTCACCAGATCCTCCTTCCACGAGCTAGGGTACAACACTAAGACTTTATATAGTCACTTGCACTTAGCCTTGCAAATCTCACACTGTATGCACAAAGCATGTAAAACTATCATTTTCACTTAGCACTTAGCATCACACCCTTGCGCCCTTACTTACATCACCTAGATTTCTATTTATACATTACAAAATGGGCCTAAAAATGTGTAAACCCATGGGCCGATATCCCCATACCCGTTACATAAGCCCATAACCCAAAAATCCCTAAAAAGGGGTCGATATCCCGCAATATTCGCTTTGACATGCGCTCCGCCTTCAACGGCCTGATGAAGTCCAAAAATAGGTCAAACCTGACCAGGGATCCTCAAAACTTGGTCAAGGGACAATAGGCCCCCAACACTCACCTGTGACTCATCCTGAGTCACTCTACTCTGGGTAGCTCTACCTCAAAAGCCTCGAGCTTGGCTCAAGCTGCCTCGACCTGTTGCTGCACCACGACCTCCTTCTTGGCAAACTCTTGGATAATTGCTTCGTTGACAGTTCCCTCTAAGCGTTGTTCGACTGAAGTGACTATTTGTTCCAGCTCTACTCCTCATCCTTCAATCTCCTCAAACAGTTGGCAAGCTACATCTTGGATTGGTTGGAGTCTCTAAGTGACTTCCATGACTTTGCTCTATATGGTGTGAACCTGTTGTTGAATAGTGCGTTGTTCCTGGGATCACTTCATCCTTTTAACTACTGACAAGAGCTTTAACTATGCCTGAATTGTTGTTGCTTGCTACTTTTCCTCCTAGATTTGTGACTCCAGTGCCTTCAATTCAGGATCCTCAGTGAGTCGCTCATAAGTCTGGGCACTGTGATCATGTATTTGTTTACATTCCATGGCAAGGGCCTTGATTCTCTCAACTGCGCTATGAGCAGTTGCTTCTCTTTGATCTTGCACATCCTGCAGAGTGCTTGGCACTGATTGCAGCTCTAGATCTATTATTCTCTGTTGAAGCTATTGGATGGCTTCAACAAGATGTGCTACTTGATTCTCCACTAGTTCTTCCACTTTTTTCTCTAACCCTGTCACAGAGCGAAGTGCTCTGTTGACTGCTTCTTTTACTCCAATATGCTCCCCGAGCAACTATTCTTTCTCATGTTGGATCTGCGCCTTTTCCTCTTCAAACTTTGCTTGGGGGATAGCCTTCTCCTATTGTGTAATTCGGAATTTCTCTACTACTTCCTCATGTGCTTGCTTCAGGTCCACTATGGCCTGCTCTTTTTCTTTTTGTGCACGATGAAGGAGAGATTTGGTCGCATCATCTATTCTGCGGAGTTGGGTAGGCTCATCTCCCAACTCTGGTTCTTCTGATCACGGGGGCATAGTGGACATTATGCGGCTAGATTGGATGGCTTGTCGTACCCCTCTGAGTTCTGCCTCAATTCTATCATACATGGCTACTTGTTTGGTTTCAGTGTTTTTCAAGAGTTTCTGTGAGGCATTTGATACGGTTGCAATGATGAAGTTGAAGTCATCGAGCATGAGTACAGTCTGCATCTTAGTCTTAGTAGATTTGGACTTCTTCCGGGAAGTAGGTTTCGTGGGGGAAACCTTCCTTTTCTTGGAGGGATCAGCCTCATCAACAGGATCCCTAGGTGGTGTTACTTCACCTTGCTTCTGTTGATCTTATTTTTCATTGGTCTCTTATTTATCTACTTTTTCATCACCTCCTCCTCCAGGTGAGTCTGAAGAAGTTTCTTCTAATGCACTGCTCAGGTGCTGGACTTCTTCTGTTTTCTTTCTTCTGTTAGTTCCAGGTGTATCATGTGGTTCGCAAGTGGCCTCCGAGCTTCCAATTTGTTCAGGTTCGGATAGTTCTGTGGGGTCAGCAGGGATGAGGATCTATGTAGGCCAATCCTTGGTTATCTCTTCTAGGTCTTCCTCTGTGAGCTTATAGTATGACTAGAGCTCTTCTTTACTCTCATCTGTACACACAGTGATGTAAGTGAAGTGTCGATCTGTGCAGAACTTCATAAGTGGCCTGAATCGGTGTAGAGTGTTCAACGTCATACGAGGGACAATTTCAATAGCCCTCTTCAACTGGATATAGTATGTATGGAATACTGTGTTCGACTGCCATTGTTTCCCCATATTGCTTGAGTACTAGAGCGTGGTGAACTTCACAGCGAGTGGCTAGAATGGCTCGATGTCCAGGAAGGTCACACCTTCTGGCATCTCCCAAGCAATAAACATGATGAGGATCAGTGGCCAGCTAAAATGGAACTCATAACCCTCATCTTGAGCTTCGCAGAAATCCAATTCTAATTGGCTGACTAAGTACTTTGCCCAGTACATCTGGAGTCCTTCCACACATTTTCCAACAAGGTTGACAATGAACCCTGTGACCTGCATAGGTCTATTCTTTCTCACTATCTTTCCTGCGATCGGCTGGCAATCCAGGAGCACTGAGCCATTCTACATGGAAGCTACCTTGTAGCATCGTGTCCCCTTTTCTACATCGTCATATGTATCCTTAATCCTCTGTGCTAGTGCGCAGTCTGCAGCCTTCCCTGGGTAGAATTCTTGTGGGTCGAGTCCCTGCATGATCAATCCAGTGTGTTAGGTAGCTAGAGAGGTAGTGNAATAGTGGAGGCCATTCAATGTAAGGTGGACTAGGTCTGCTATATTATTAAATAAGGCTCACTATGGTAGTTAGACATAATAAATGGGTAGTTAGATATAATAAATGTAAGAGAACTTCTTAGAAGGTTCTACTTCTAGAAGATTCCTCCTCTAGAATGTTCTTAGGTGATGGTAGAACTATATAAAGGGGTTCAAACAATGTAATGGGATATGAAGAGAATTATTGTATTGTGAGTTGTAGCTCAATAGGAGGATGCCCCTTCGAAGAGGCAAGTGAAAAGGAGAGGATCCCTTCCATAATAGGATCCATTGTATGGTGTTTCCCTACCTCAAGGGTTTGATAGTAATAAAAGATATTTTGCATATTGTTCTTCTATATCTATTGTGATGCTTTTGTATTCAATCTTTGGGTTCTTAACAAGTGGTATCAGAGATGGAGGCTAATTGGATAATATATTTCTTTTGTATTTATGTAGCAGTTGGAGGCTGAATTTTCCCAAACAAATTATAGATCTGAGTTCCTCTCACAATTTCACCCAATTTCAAAAAAAAAAAAAATCAGCCGAAACGGAGTCCGGAAAGTGAAGTTATGAGCATTTTAAATTCAGCAATTTTTTAGGGTTTTTCCGAAAAATGCCGTGATTTTCTGCAATAATTTATTGTTCTATTTTTGGGGTTTTTTCGTGACGGCGGTGAGACTACAAATTTCATAGGGTGCTCAAATGGCTATTTCTTCTCAAACCCTCAAAGAAATTCTACATATTACTGAAGCATTCAAAGCCCAATGGTGTGGCACATTGCATGACAGATTCCATGACCTTGCAGATGGCCTCAATGATAGTTTTCATGGTATTCAAGATTCATTGGATAGCATGTAGGAGAGATTTCTTATGGCGGACATCATGAATGAATATCATCAAGAAGTGTATTCTTGGTATGCTTTGGAGGACGATTGTGATGATTGGTATATGGATAGTTGTCATTTCTGGGATGACATCCACTTCCATCTTCTATTTGATGACTCTCCTTCACCTCATATAGAGCACATTATGGAGAGAAGTCCATCGTCTTTTATGCACACTATTTTTCAGTATTCTTCAGTACTAGTATGTTATTCAAATGATTTTGGGGATATGGAGGGATCTACATATTTGGATCCCCATGATCAATGTAGATCTTTGGAGTATCATTTTTAGTTGGTTCTTGAGTTCAAATATATTTCATGTGGATTTCACATGAACACTTGGGCATGGGATCCCAATTCACAATCGATGTTGGACTACTTCAACATGATGGTTTTCATTTCTCCATGGGACCCTGGTTCTCTAGTCTACTTCAACACTATGGTCCACACTTATCCATGGGACCCTGGTTCTCTAGTCTACTTCAACACTATGGTCCACACTTATCCATGGGACCCTGGTATATGGTTGTACATGAAGCATTGAGGACAACGCTTTCATAA
>JASDQU010356449.1:0-11963 GCA_032191745.1 Picea mariana | reverse complement strand
TTGCTCCTTGTATCCTCATAGTGTTCTATCATTTCTTCTGTGAAAATTTTCCAAGTGACAAGTGATTTGCGAGAACAAAGCCATCGATACCATACAAATTGATTGGGTTCTAAATATAAAGAAGCAATTTGTACCTTTTGTGTGCGTGGCACATTATGTAGATCAAAGAATTGCTCCACTTGAAGTATCCATGTGATTGGGTCCTTGCCATCAAACTTCCTCGTATCGATCTTAGGAACGTGGTTGGTCTTCAACCCAAAGTTGGAGTTTCTCCATTCTTGATTCACCTTCCTTGTGTCCTCATCATGAATTTCATGGGATGTATTTTCACTTTCACGTGTCCTCTCTATTAGGAAATTTTTCAATCCTTCCATGATCTCCCCTTTTAAAGCGTCCATCTTAGTATTTATTTCCTCAAACTTAGCTTATGTTGAATCCATCATCTCTTGTAGTTCATCTTTTGTTACTGTCTTCTTTTGTAAATCATTTATGTCCTTACGCATTTCTTCACCTTCATCAAGAGTCCAAGAAGGATTGCCTGGAGGCTTATTTGGTGTAGAAGTTCCCTTTTTTGGTGGCATGTTGGCCAAGTATCACTTTAAACCTTGATTTTGAGGTGGTTCTACTAGACAATATTCCTTTTATTGTATCTCCAAAATTTCAGTCCTTTTGAGTATGAAATTTTATTTTTTATAGGTCTCTGATATTTCTTCTCTTCAATGCCATAGGTTTGATAAAAATTGGATGTGCCAAGTGGAATTTACAATAACTTCCCCATAACTTGCTTATTTTTGGCCTTTCCATAAGATGTCACTTGTATAGCGCGCCCCACACAAAATAATTGATATAAAATTCTGAAACTCGTACCAGAACTACTACAGTCTGTCCACTATCCAATGCAACTAGTCTCACTCAATTTGGATACTCTAGGAAGAATTTATGATTGTTTTACCCAGAACACCTTCTTGGGACTAGTCAATAGGACTAGTCAGATACCCTACTTCCACAAGGTGTATCTACAAATTTACAATGACCCAGAAGCTGAAATTGCTACCACATATACATTACTAATTTCTGAGAATAGCCTACAGATTTTCGGGTCTGAAACGTTACAGAAAAACTTTTATAGTGAAAATTCCGCAATGACTCAATTCAGGATGATTTCAGAACCCTATCTTACAAAGGTTGTATCTCTGAAAGTATAAGGCCACACGAGCTTAATTTTTAACCCAACGTACCTTGATCCATCTACTAAATATCCTCCAATATGTTCCTTCTGAATCGTTGTAGAAAAAAAGTTATAGCGAAAATTCCACGGTGTCTCAGATGTAGCAGCAAAACCTCACGACCTTGAGCTCTAATACCATATGTTAAGAACCAAATATCAATATAGCATAGAAAAACATCATAATAAGTACTCAACGCCTTGAAGAAGAGAGAATTTCAGATAATAAGCCTCTTCTAGGGGGCAACCTCCTTTTACCCCACATAAATGTTCAAGTACAAGATGATTCCAAATGAAAATGTCTCCTTGGTATATATAGGAGACTAGGAGGTATAATTACAACTAATGGAATAAAGCCGACATAAATAAAATAACATTACTAATGTAATATGCCCCAATTAAGGGGTAATGAGCCAATATTATGGCTTAACACTCATAGCTCTGTAGCTGGTGCTAGACTCTCTATGAGATAAAATCAATTCCCAGCAGCCTTTCTCACCTGAAGAGAGCTGCTCGTAGGCCTGAAAAACTGCCTCTTCAACCAGTTTTCAACTCAATTCCCGCAAGGTGAGGATAACAGCCACAACCACTGGTCAATTCCACTCAGGACACATGGAAGGCAACAACACAAAGGTGGTTCGGGTACAGAATCTACCCTGCAAGAGTAGTTAGGCTCGGCTCACAGGACACACAGGTGACATGGCTTAATCAACGTAGAGGATGAACACAGACTTCTATTGTTCGGACCAAGGTAAATTGGCTTTCCAGAAAAACATCACAGGCTTCTCACCCTGAGCTACATGAGGCATGCCTAACATAGACGCAGAGCTCCCCTCGGTTCAGACAACTCACTGTGGAATGGAGGACGAACCCCCTCCACAGTTCAATCTTTCGGTTAAATTGCATGTGCCAGGGCTGACACATGTCACCCATGAGGTTGCATACGCTCCATAACATGCGTTCCCTTTTTCACACGTTCCCCTTCCAGGAACTTAGGATAAAAACATACATTTCTCATAACTGTGGGAATAATAATAAATCATTATTCCCAAGGACTTAAGCCCCTAAGCGTATCCCCTAGGCTTAACACTTAGCCTCTCTTTCCAACCTTTCAACTCCTTTTCCCTTACCCACCTTGTGGAAGCTTAGTCCCCCATCACTCTTTCTTCGTGGTCGGTCTGCACGCAACAATGTTTATTCTTTATTAATGTTTTGCATATTACATTTACAAAAACAGGCTCTTGGCCTTAACACTTAGGCTCTCCGGCCTAATAAACACATAAGCCTACCAGCTTATCAATACTCGGCTCACCAGCCTACAAAACATGATTTAGAATTCATAAACATGATTACAACAGGGCTCATCCTTGGGGATATTACAGTATACACACTCGTATTCCTCCTAGCAACCCTTGCAAAAAAAAGGAAAGACTTATAATCTTAACAAAGACATGAAGCAATGATGGAGGGTGTATCTAAAATACTCCTCCCTAGGGTGTCCACCAACAATAGCCAAAATAAGCAAGAAAGAAATAGCATATGCATATTTTTCCTTACCTAAACCTAGGAAATGAGATATCAAACCCTAGTTTACCATGCAAAATTCATCCAAGATCCAAGAGATCAAGACTTTAGGGGGTGTGCATCACTCCTCGTCATCCATTCATCAAGATACATTCACCAAACGACATTTCACAAGAGAGAAACAACATAATCACCAAGAGTAGTGAAAATTTCAGCCAATTACTTCTCACAATGGGAGGGTTATGTTATGAAATGAGATCCAATGATCTCTATTTATACAAAAACCTTAAAACATAGTTTATCCACATTCAAAAGGGAAAACCATAAGATAAGGGGTCAACAACCCTTATCTTACCCCTTTAACCAAATAATTCATTTAAAATTCACTTTAACACATTAGAAACCCTCAAAGGAAGATGATGTGACCCCTTTAAGGGACGTTTTGGCACTTTGAGGATGACGTTGGAGAAGAGGGTGGAGGTCGTTGGGGCTCCTTGAGCCTCCTCATCAAGTGATAGGGTCAATCCATGCCTCCTCCAATCAAAACATGCCAAGTGTCAATGTGCAATCACTCCATCACCATCAAAACCCCTCAAGCATGATGTCAACCCTCAAAAGAAGATGTTTTGCCTCTCCTAAACAATTCGTTAGGGTACTAGGTCCTGGACAAGATCATCCATGATGTCAAGTAATCCTCCAAAGGAATCTCTCTGTGATTCGGTGTGAGGGCCTACAATATCCAACCTGTGGGCTCCTTGCCCCATGGAAGCCCAAGCTAGGCTTGTTCTCCCAAAACTGGTCACCAATCAAGGTCCTGCAAAACAAAAGGGTACGCCCTCCAAATATATCAAGTCAAAGAAATCATTACAAGTGTAAACCACATCTAATAAGCAAGGCACCTAAACATGTGCATCAAAACTACCTTATCAAATTAAACAAATTCTCAAAAACCCTATACAATTGACCAAGCTTGAGTATGGGAGGGGTGTCATAAAGGTCCTATTGGGTAGACCAAAACCTTCAAGTAGGGGATTCTCCCAAGGATGGCCTTTCAAGGTTATGCAGTGGATGATGAGGTGGCAGGGGTTTAGACTTCATAGGTCGTTGAATTTCATGAGAAACAGGGGCTCATATTATCTCATTTATGGGTGCCTTGGTAAAGGGTGTGTGGCACCTTCGTTTGCAATGCATGTTTTCCAATTCCATATTCTTTCCATTCTTTATTTCTTTCGTGTTTTAAGGAACAAGTTGAAGTCCATTTTCCTAGCGTGGTGTCCAGATAATGACAATGTCATTCAAAAATACCTCATGGAAATGAGAAGGTTGGCTCGTGATGAGACACCCTTTATCTTAGTTATGTAACTAAGAGCTACTATCCTGTCTTGGTGACCAGATGATGGTAATGTCATACCACTAAATACCCATGACAATGATAAGCTATCTTATGATGAGACCTCCCATCCTTCAAATAACCCCCTAAGCATTCATTATCATTTATTTATTGTGGGTCCCTCATTTTTTATAGAGAAGTGTTTCATTTCTTTCTCGGGGATCCCTGGGTGAAGCATATGGAAATTCTATATCTAGGATTTTATCTTTTTAGCCAATAGCAATCCCTCTGGGACTTCATCCCCTTCTTCCTATGAAACGAGGTGCATGTCCTTCTTGGGTCACTAAAGTCAAAGGGCCTAGAAGAGGGTAGTATGACGAGAATGTAATGAGCAGAAAGTGGTATGTATGGTTGGGAATGGTAAGATAACCCCTTAAGGGACCCTTAGTCACAAACCTTCCCCAAAGGTTGGCCACTTACTAGGAAATCTATGACACTCATCACTATGAAACAAGGTCAAAGGCATAATGTCCAAGCAGATGTTCTATAATCAAAAGTAGCTTAAGTACAACATGCTTAAATGCCTTAGATATTAAGGTGATGATTACCTACCAAAATACCTGACTTGTACCGCATGGACAAAGACTCGCCTTCCTTCCAAAAGCTATCTGGTGGGGTGGATGCGCTGACAATGGATCATAATGTGGTGACAAAGCGAGCTTCTGCATGTGCAAGAGGACACTTATGAACATGTAGTCTCTGGGCACTCCATATCTACAACCTGAGAGCCTCGAAACATGATCTTCTTAGTTATCCTACAAAATCAGGATAACACCACCTACAATCAAAAAAGAAGAACTAAAAAATAAAAAAAAAGAAGACATAATAATAACACAAACCATAAAACTTTCCAATCAAAAAATTAATTTATTAATTTATCACATAATCTAACTCCTTCCAGCTATTGACATTGAACCAATTAATTTAACGCTCCAACTTTGATGAAAATGAAAAACATGCCCTCATCATAAAATGATTATACGTTTTTTTTGAAGAATTTAAATATATTATTATTAAGTACTTGATTCTTCATAAAAGTAAGTATACTATTAATGCTCATCCTTGGGAACGACTTTGGACGCGTTGTGAATTGTCACATCCTTGTTTTGATTGGAAGCTTGAATCATAGGCATAGATCTTGGTTTCTTGTGATTAGCCCAGCCATACCAGACTTGTATACTTTTATATCCTTTTGAATATAAAGCGTATTTTTTTCGTTGAAAAAAAGTATACTATTAAGGTCCCATGGGATAGCACAATTGGTTAAGACATGCGCACACTCTTTCAGTTTGGGGAGAGGTCATGAGTTCGAAACCTGTGTCCCTTGGGGCTGCGAAGCTTTATCACTCCCATACCAACCACTATGTGGGGAAGTATCTAGGGTGGGTTTCCAGCGCGGAATCTCCAACGTGGAAAAAAAAAAAAGTATACTATTAATAAAGAATTGAAATAAATAATTATTAAACACTTGTGAGATAGAGTCTACTCTATGTTTCAAATTGAAATAATTCATTGCATAATATTTGATCCTTATGAATTATGAAATGAACATTAATGAAAATAAATATTAATGAAAAATATTTTTAAATCTTTTGTAAATAAATATTAATAAATTATATTTTTATTTTTAATAAAAAATAATGAAAATAAATATTAATGAAAAATATTTTTTAATTTTTTGAAAATAAATACTAATAAATAATATTTTTAATTTTTTAAAAATAAAAATCTTTTAATTTCTTTCAAAGCAAAATATTTTAGTTTCCTTTTAAACAAAAGTATTTGATAGGGCGAAGTTATACTTAGTGGATTGTACTTTACTTCGTTTTATTGGGACGTGGTTTTGTATCAAGTGGTATGGAAGCTTTTGACTTTGACTCGAGAGACTTTTTTTTATGGTTTTGAAGAGAATAAATTTGAAGGTTTGTAAGGATTTTCTCAAAAACACATGAAGAGACCATTAAAACAAAATAGAAACAACACAAAATAAATTAGTAAATTGAAGCGTAAAGCCGATTCCATGCATGGAAAATCTCATAGACAAAATTATTTTGTATTGGGGTTACTAAGTTTTTAAATGCACTAGACTTACTCTACAATAACTATGGGGTTGCATTTCATATTGTAATAGTCTTTTTCAAAGAGCTGATTTCGATGCATCGATTGTTTTGCTTTATCATATATAAACATCGACTAAATCTTTATTCATTTTGTCAATGCAAATGTTGGGTTCATCTTTTTCATTTCACATTACTTAAATTGTGTTTTTCATTTAACATTACTTAAATTGTGTTGGGCAAAAAGTATTTAAGGGCAAAAAGAATTAGTGAATAAGTTAGTATCATTTTTTTTTCCAATGTCTAATTAAATATCTATTAAACAAATGGGATATGATGCTTCCTCATGTCTATATTTTGCTAAAATTGTAGACATGAGTTTTTAGATAAGTAGAGAGATCTCAAATCGTCATTAAATTGTATGGGTTATCCATCATGAAGCGACTAGGGTAAGCTTAGATTAGTAATAAAAATTGGAAATTAATTTGGATTCAAAAAATTTATATAGTAGGAAATTAATAGCTATCACACAAAGTTCTGAAATATAACACAAAATACCTACATTAAATAATTGTATAATCATGTCCCAATCCAGATACTACCAACCGTCACTACCATGATTACTCAAGTAGATGCATAGAGTCACACTTCACAATAATATATTTTCCATTCCATCGTGTCACATCGGGTCATTGTAGGGAAGAAGGACGACCATGCATAATTATATACTTGCATTATTAGGCACACACAACCATATGAAACCATGTATATCCCTTGTTGAAGCTATTGAGTGCACCCACTTAAGGGGTTATTGGGTGTCCATGTCCTTTTATAGGTGAAGGATCACGATTCTAATAATGGTCCATCTGAATAAATCAAAGAACAAAATAAAAAAATTCTCATCATAGTAATTAAAAAACGTTAATTCAAGTTTACCATCATGAGGTATTCACTCATTGAACTTATGACATAGCACATCCGTTCATGAGATATTAAATAATACACCTAATTTCACTAGATATCTATAAATATCTCCCAAAATAATTTTGTTTAACCCCCCTTCCCAATACATATTTCCAATAAAAAATATCCCTATTTTTACTAGATACCCCTTTTTATACCCATCAATACCTATAATACCCCTCGTACATAGCTTCATGACCCCACTAAAAATCAATACCTACGATATATTGTCTTTATTTTTCGAAATTTTAAAACCCTTTTTTATAAATACACGTAATAAGATATTAGTCAACAAGATGAAAGCCTCGTGATTATTGCAAGAATTGGGGAAAAGTCAATTTCACAATGTTCCATGAAAGGTGGGGCTAAATAAATAAACAAAATATTAGAGCCATACAACACACCTCATCGTGGTAAGTAGTTAAATTAAAAGGGGGGAGCTAATTAATAATTATTTTATTCAAGTGCCAAGTCAAAAGTTAAGGAGGTGATTCAAAGTTTCTTCAATCCCTATTCCTAAGTCAAGGAAAGAATGAAATCAAGATGTTAAATCAAATTTAAAAAGAAACACGTGTAAAGGGTTTATTAAAGATACATTTTCGAGTTCCATATCCAATTACTCATCAAAGATTCATTTATAATTTTTGTAACAATGCAATCTATTGGAAAAAGTGTTGACAAAAACAAAATGAATATTCACGATGAAAGAAAGGGAAGATTTCCTAACAATTATGGGAAATGCGGTTTTTCTCTATTAAAACTTAAGGGGATTATTCAAGGAAACGATATTAGCATTGCTATTTCTTCAAACAAAGAGAAAAATAACATTAACGTTAATTTGGCGAATCAATTATTAGTTATAGAGCCAAGTATAATTAAAAAGAAAAAAAATTATGACGAGAAGCAATATGAAATTAGGGATTTACAATTAACAATTGATGATTATAAACCCATATCCCAATTCAACATTACAACTATATATTTAAACGAAGTTGAAATAATTATAGGTTCAACTTGGGTAGAAACAATGGGTACTTTCATCTTAAATGCGAAGAATAAATTTTTGACATTTTACTACAATAAGAATAAAATAACCTTGTAGGACACTATAATGAAGTCATGCTTAGAAGCTCCCCCATTAGAATACCTTAGAGATATCTTAGAGATGATAATTCAATATAATGAGAAGTTAATAACAAGTATGAAAAAATATTTTTGACAAGGTTGTTGTCGATAAAGACAAAGAAAAATCTCGCCTTAAGAATCATATTCAAAGCTTTATCACAAAGATTAAGCAGTTAAAAAGTGAAAATAAGTCACAACAAGAAACATTGGAGCAACTTACCAACAATTAGAAATCAATGATCGATAAAGAAACAATGACCGACCTTGTTGAAATACATAAGTCGTTAGATGTAGAAATCCAGGACTTAGAGAAAGGAACCAATATATATCTAATTGACATAAAAAATAAGAAAGATACTTATACTGAAATATTATCAACAAATAAATCTCCAATCGTACCAAAATATGAAGGTTCCAAAAACAAGGCACAAGATACAAGGATTCCTTATTGTCATCCTAATTATAAAATTCATCATATTATTGAATGAACTAACCTAATATGAAATCAATATGAGAAGATAAATGAAGATCCTATTATTTTGAAGAGAAGTTCAAGTGTGGAATCTTATCATTTCTCGAATCACAGAAGTTGTTGCCACACAGTTTGTAGAAAAATGAATTAGGGTGGTCTAATCCTTTCATAATAACAAATTTCTATTCAACACTTTGTAACTCATATCATCTTGTATCGTCAACCATCATAGCTTCAAGAACAGAGAATTGTGAGAAGACATTACAAGCCAGAACAAAGACATACATTTTTCTATAAAATGCTTTTAGGACAAAACATATTGAAGGGACATGTGATGTAATAAACATAAATGTGTATACAAATCAAATAAACAACAACACCAACAACAATAATAATGAAGTGGAAAATCCTAATATAAGGGCATGACCTAAACCAAGGGGCATGACCCGTCATTGCATATAAATATATTGCCACATGGAATTGTATCAACATATCACTCATTCATATATTATTGATTATTTAATATTTTTTCTATATGGATTTTAACTATATTTCCTTCTTATGTTGGATATTCCTCATTAAATGAACCATGTTCATTTCATAGAATGTCAAGGTTGCTTCATAGGGGTGGACATTCTTATTGAATATTCATGAATTTATGAATAAATCAGTACACACAAGAATAACACTGAACATGGTGATTGAGTTGGGTTTTATGCCTTGGACTTGCATTCATTAAATAATGCCAAGGATCCTTGGTAATGACCATCATTATTGCATAATTGTGGATCTTATTACTTTGTTCTAGATCCAATGCGTTAGAACACGCATGAAGAACATTATATATGATGATTGAGTTGGGAGAACACTAACTTTATCATTCACTTAATAATAAAAGTTGAAAAGATCATATTAAGAAAAAAGAAAAAAAACAATTTAGAGATGTTTCTAATTTCATTGGAATTTAAGAATATTTACTCTAAGATCGATTAACTCATTTAAAAAATAAAAAACCTTAAATAAAAATTCCTATAAAAGTACATACATGTCTTAGTCATTTTAAATATCTTTGGATTAAAGTATCTCAAACCAATAATTTTTAAGATCCATAGTTCACAAATCTGTGTTATAAGCAAATGATTCATTTATCTCTTTTCAAATATATAGATTAAGTTAAATGAGAAAAAACATATAAGTTTAGGTCATAAGAAGAGACATGCTTCACACTTTCTCAAATCCTACTAATTTTGTGAAACATATAAGTTTAGGTCATAAGAAGAGACATGCTTCACACTTTCTCAAATCCTACGAATTTTGTGATACTCAAGTTAACTGTAGGATGAAAATGAGGACCACCTTCATAATGGCCAAGAGCTTGGTTGAACTAGACATGGTAACCTCTATTCACATTCATGTCACTCTAATCATGAATGCAATGAATATGCAACAATATTACTCTTTCAGGTTATAAATGTCACTCCAAAATATTGACAGTTATGTCAACCAAAATAATTACAATGTTTAGAAAATAGATGACTTATACTTAAAAAATAGATACTTTTTGTTGAATAATATTATTTTTATAATTTCAGGTCATGAAAATCTTTCTCATGAGATTGAAGAGTGGAAACACAAATAAAATTATAGAAGCATTGCTTTGTTGCCATGAGAAATGAGAAATGATTTGGAAATAGTAAACCAATTCAAAAACCCAAGATGGTGGAAAATTTATTCTTAACACATTAATTCCTCTATGTTCTCTACCTCTCTGGAAACAAAATTGGGTGGAATTGATTATCTCTTTTCCCATCAAGGATAAAAGACAACCTCATAGGACATTTTCATTGGAATTAGAGATACCCTCTTCATTTTTATAGAGACGGTGCTCCTCCGTTTCTCACTCAGATAACAATTATATCAAGTTTTATAAGCATTCAAATTTTTCATTCATAAAAATTAATACCCACAAGTGGAACAACCAAAGAAAAGATTAAGAGGAAACTTTTCAATTATAAGGAAGGAAAACATAATTATTCTTATTCTCTCTTAACCATTTCCCATACTATAGCAAGAGAAAGCAACAAATTTGAAGTATTACAAACATAATACAAAGTAGAAAATATGAACCCTTTTCATAGAACTTCAAATGATTTTGTGACATTCGTCTCAAAAATATGTAAAGGAAACTCATTCTCAATATTTCATACTCACATAAAAGTCAGAAACCACAAAAATATGAGCTCTAGAATCTTTGTGGAGTTTAAATAATAAATACAAATTGATTTTTCAAGCTCAAATAAAATGTATTCCAATCAACATTACATAATAATCGTGATACTTAAACAAAATATAAGAAATGTGTTCATCCTAATGGACTGGGACTGGGATCTCGAGGACCATATATAGAGTATAGGTAACATGGAAGACAAAATGAAGCAATCATAAATCAGTCTTGTACACAAACAATAACATTCGGATAACAATACTGGATGATTGCACATTGAGAAAGAAGGAGATGGAATGGAATGCTTCATACAAGTATTACACTCATAAAAATGGAATAAGGGGCTCATGGTTCTCGGGTGAGTGCAAGCTAATGATGGTCTCTCATGACACGTTAATGGCAATGCAAACCTGGAAAAACAACAATCTCTTAACTTGGAGGAATTATTCAAGATACATTTACAATGAATTTGAATATGGTGTAAGAAGATGAAATGTAGGAAATTGAATTAGATTTCTGAATGTACAACTTTTGTTCATAGAAATTGTGAAGAACTATGTCAAATTTGATTTTTTCTAACAATAGTGTCTTATTTTTCTAACAAAATATAAAGTATATGTTTTTGTTCGTGCAGGCGTTGAGTACCTTAACGATGGAATTTCATTCAAAAAACTTGTATAGTTGTAGAGAACCCATTTTTTTTGTGTGGTGTATTTTTTGGAAATTTACAATATTAATTTAATATTTTTTTAAATTATCAAAGTCAACATATCCCTAAAATTACAACGCCTTTGGTTCGTGCAGGCTAAGAGGGTCTTAAAATGATCAAGATTTTTTTTTTTGAGATCGTATATATAGGTCTCCTCTAGTGCCACATATAACTCATTTGAGAAATGGTTAAGCTGACAAAAAAATTTAGAAGAAATAAGAGAGGTATGCATTCTAGGATTTTGATATATGTGAAGACAAAAATAGATTTATAT
>JASDQU010356437.1:1546-11701 GCA_032191745.1 Picea mariana | reverse complement strand
AAACCCACGCAGGGGTGCGGAAATTTCGTTTACAAAAATTTGATGCTGGGGTATTAGATACCCAAGTAGAACCATAACTGTCTTTCAACATAGATGAATACTTCATGGCACATGAGTTGACCACCGTTGAATAGGCGGTCAACAAGGTGCAAGAGTTTTTGAACCCCACTTTAGATATTCTTCCTGGAGTTCAACTAAATCTTTTGCTTTTCCAACACCCAACTTTTTGATACCCACCTCAATTTCTTGCACAGTGAAGAGCTTAGTAGTAGTGTTGACCAAGGGAGGGGAGTCCACCTTAGGATCTTTCTCATAAATCTCCTTTGCATACTCGAACCATTGATAGGCTGTGATATTATTTTCAGTTTGTTTCTTTCTCGTTTGAAGCTCCTTCCAAAATAACTTGGGGTTATTTTTCCCCAAGAAGATTAATTCCTCCCTCCTTGAGGTCATGGAATCAACTTTCTTCTTTCTTGCAATTTGCTTGTAAGATTTTATGCTTATTTCTTTATGGCTTGACTCTTTCAAAGTTTTCCTTGCTATTTTGCATTCCTCGTCAAACCAAACATTAACTGGAAAACAATTTGTTTCAGATTTCCTATTTTTTGCTCTTTTGCATTCTGTAAGTGCTCTTTGGATTAAATTTGTTAACTCATGGCTATGAAGGCCCTGGGATGGAATTTTCTCCTTGTTAAACAACCTCTTTAGTGCTATCTTGAAGGTGTTACAGTTTTTTTGAGTCAACAGAATTCTACCCTTTGAAGGAGGTTGCCGGATGTGCTGATTTTTTGTCCCATGTTGTTGTTCATCCCAAGTTAGACTTAAATAGATCGGTTTATGATCAGATTTCAACTCCCACAATTGTTCACCAATCAAAACTTCCTCCATTTTCTCACACAAACCATGAGCAAATTGCATAGTCTACTACACTTGCTCCATTGTAGGTGTTGCAGGTGAAATTGCCAGAGTTTGCCCATCTAGCCACCCCATTACAAATGACTAAGTCAAATGCCCCACATAAAGTAAGCAGTTGTTCCCCAAAAAAGTTGGAGCTTTTGTAGTTCTCTGAAACTCTTGTCCACTGATGATTTCTCTCTTCTGTAAGCCAAATGGGGTTGCAGTCTTCCTTACAACGAAGAATACTAGCTTGTTCACATGATGTCCTAGCAATGGAACAACTCGTTCTTCCCCATGGATTTGATAAAAACGAGTATGGACATTGAATGCCAATGTTTTCCTTTGAAAGAAACTTCATGCCTATCATCATTTAAAAGAAAAGGGCTTCTCTTTAACAAATGCAGGTTACCATAGATGCACTTTCCTCGCCAACTCTTGTTCTCTTGTTGAAATACAAGCAATGCAACAGTTCGTTCTTCCCCTTGGATTTGAAAAAAAATGAGTATGGACGCTAATGTTTTCCTCTCACAACAATTGTGAGATAGGATGCCATCAATACAATATTACTTAGAGCTGTTGATAATGCCATTGGTGGCATTTCCGTTTCAGGGAAAAGAGGGACTGCCAAGACAGTAATGGCACGTGGATTGCATGCTATACTTCTATCTATTGGAGTTATTGTGGGATCTATAGCCAACTTTGAACTATTGTGTCCTGAAGAATGGGAAAGAGTACTAGAGAACTGATTAAAGTATAGTGCTAATAGTACATTGAAAACCTTTGAAATATCACAAAGCATCCTCAAGAAAATATTTGTGCTTTTGTCACTGTCTAGTTGGCAATGGCATACTCGATTCTTGGAAGAAGGCCGTGACATCAGAAACTATTGCTAACAATGGAAACAAAGCCACAATGTCAGAAGATAAGAAGTTCAAGTCTATTTAAGTTGAGGATAATGCTGTTAAACTTGAGTATTTTTCAAAATAATTGATCAAATTTTACAGCTGGAAAAGAAATGGCATACCAGGTGGCAGAGCATCTGGTGGAAAAATATCTAGAAAAGATGATTCAGAATCTCCCCAAATCTGAGTTGAAATCTTCCTTGATATGTATTTGTGGTCAAAGGAAATCAAGTAGCTCTAAATTTGAAGGCAATCATCCAGCGTTCGATTAGAAACATATTCAATATTGTCAAAGAGGATTATCATTCAAATCATTTTAGCATCCCATTTTCAAATAAGGAAGAACTTGTTGAAGACACATTCCTATGCCAGATGAAAATAGTAATGGGAGCCATCCTTGTTTTTTTGACTAAGGGGATTGGTAACTACTAACTGGACAGAGTGACCTGGGTTAGGTCCGATATCAAAATGACATAGACTATAGTGAGGTGAACAAGGCATAAAGAGAGACTACAAACCAATCATATTAATATTTTTTCGTTATTACTGATAGAAGGTATGCTTTCCTCCTGAAACAATTGAAATATAGGTTGAGGAATCTGATCAGGATTGACAAAATATTATTTTCTCCAAAACTGTATAGTAACCAAGTCCAAATAGATACTGTCACATGATCCATACTGAAATTATGATCACAGGGATTAGGAGGTAGGGGCCTTCTTTACAGTAGGTTGTTAAACAACTTCTCCTCTCTAGATAATAAGCTTGTTACCCCTAAATTTGTAGAGAAGTAAGGGATAGAGGAAAGCTAAAGAAGGAAAAATATATATTTTTTCCTCTTCATCGAGATTCGAGAGTGCCATAACTAATTTTAAGCCTGCTTTGTATGTCTGAAGGAAGTACTTTAGATATTTTTACAATTTGGATTTCGAATAATCCAAAGAATTATTTCCATGAAATAGTGCACCAATGACTTTCATAGATAAGGGGAACCCATCACAAGCATCCAAAAACTATCTAAATACAGAATGTGGCTAGTGGAAGGCATGCATGCCAATAATATTTTGAGAATGTTCTCTGTTGAGGCTTGTCAATTTGTAAATGGATGACCCTCCAATTTCTGAGATTGTAAAATAATTGTTCTTGCAAGAAATAACTAAAATTAGGCTACCAGGATGAAGGGAAGTGAAGGAAAGATGTCCCTAGGGCCTAACCAGTGAAAATAACTATGCAACTGCTCACCGTGATCCATATCATCTAAAATTATTGGGTTGAAAACATGAGAGATGGCATATGAACATCACTATGCCTTCATTGATTCCATACATTAAATGACCCTCTCCAGTCAAATCCTTGTAAAGTTTCCTTTGTAACGATGTTAAAGAGCTCTTAGCTGCAGCTTCTCTTATGTAAAACAAAAAGTAGGACTGATTGTGGCTCATATGACTTTAGCTAGTGACAGTCACTACATCATGGATGCCAAGTTGAGGTGGAGGGTCCAACTTGAATGCAATGGGACCCATTTTCTGCATCGTGGTGTGGGGATCATATTGAATGGGCTTGAGCTTATGATGTTGATTTTTGAAGCACTGCTTGTCCAAATGCAACCTGTTATCCCTCAAATTGCATTGCATTTTGAATACGTTCTTGATCAGATCTTCACGACAAATATATGTTCCAGTTTTTCCTTTGGCACCAATGACAATTAAAAAATTTAGAAAGTGTGTGCAATGAAACAATTATTTGCATTTTCTAGAAGATATTATCACCTTGATGGAACATCAGTCACCCTAAATTGCCATTTTGAAATCAAGCTAGAAAGTTTGTCATTGATAGGCCCTTGCAAGGCCCATTTAGTATCAGCACAAAATTTCCATGAAGATATTTCAGGGATGTCCTAGGTAGTTTAGCAGTGGCAAAAAGATATTGAGATTAGAAGCATTTGTTTTCTTTTACTGGTGCATTGATCATACTGTGGATAAGCCCTTTKWTATGACAGCCTGCWGGAAAGGAGTTTGAGTGGTTATGGAACAGATTTACTTTATGAGTCTGMAAGGAAGTTTACTAGAATRAACTCTTTAAGGCAGCATTCCAATCRGCTACARCAACAAGGTAAACAACCAGCAATCATAAATCGGATCTGTGATTTGTTTWATGGGTCTGSAAGGAAGTTTACTAGCATGAACTCTTTAAGGCAGMATTCCAATCAGCTGCARCAACAAGGTAAACAAYGAGCAGTCATAAATCAGATTTGTGATGCATCTCCKAGTCCATACGTCAGCCATTTTGAGTTGACAATTCTTCATGATATCTACTAGTTAGATCATTTGYAGYAKTTCTGGATCATCCCTTTGCAAATMTKGTAGTAGAAACAACASTAAAACAMATTAATGAAGCTCTGTAAATCAYTGAAGATACAGTCTTCTTACCCAGAACTCAATTCATGACAGCAAGGTATGTCTCCGAGGAAGAATTCATAAAGCAAGATGGTCTTTCTTTCTTACGTTGGTACTACTGCTAGCTCTTATTTAATTCGCCAAGAACATGTGAGCTTGGTTGCCTGCACATCATGATTTCAGAATGGTATCCTTACATCTGCAAGTAATAAATTTCATGTAGAATAAATTGATCCCAAGGGCACATCAACCATGCCAAGTTCAGTCCAGATTTGTGCCTAGTCTTTTTCAGCAGTTTCAAAAGACATTTTTCAATTGTCATTTAGGGGAATGCCCTTCATGCTTCTGTTGTTTGGAGGATTTGGTTACACATTGACTGGATCCACATATATCATGAAAGGAAGGCATTCCACTAACAAAATCATCCAGCACACATTCCAAAGATATCCACATGAGATCCATTATTTAAGGGGTTTTGATTTGCTTGGTTGAGGAAATCGTTCCAGCCTTCATGGAGTCTTTGATCACCAGTCACATGGATTTATTGATAGCTTATCTTTGGGTTGTCCCCTTGATTCATGGATCTGTGGGTTGGCAGGTTGGTTACACTTTGGAGGTCAAAACATGGAGCTTTTTGAGAGGATCTCCACTTATAAAGGAGTTATTCCATATGTTCATGCACTTGTTGAGGTACCTCACTTGGAGAAATCCCATATTCCATTTGGATGGGGTTTTGATTTTCAACCTTAAAAGATGATAGGTGTCTCACTCTTGAATGGTCCATTTACACATATGTTCATGCTTTATTGATGGAGGTCCACCTGGGAGGTTGCACGTGCCACATATGAAGGTTGTTACATGGTTGATACTCTAATTAGAGGAGGCATCCACCTTGGGAAGACACATGTGACATAGCTACCTTATTATTTTATGCACTGTTGACTTGTCATGTGAGGTAGTTATGGGATATTGCTATTTTAATATTTTTCATTGGAGGAAAAGTGGATCTAAAACCACTTTTGGCTATTTTGGGAAAAGTTGTTGAGTCGTCGTATATTTTATTATTTTCCCTTGGAAAAAGAGATGGATCTAGAAGCTGTTAATGTATTTTATTGTTTTGCTTGAGAGATTAGTGGATCTGGGAAAACACCTCATATTTTATTGTAAGGAGATGGAGCTAGAACTCTATTTAAAGAGTAGCCGTCTCTTTGTATTTATGGTTGGAGTTGTGAGGAGTCTCTCCTCTTGGAGTCTTGTTGTATATCAACACAGTAGAAGACTCCCTGTCTAAAGAAGGATTACTGATGGACTAGAATGAGGAATTGCAAGTGGAGGTTAAGGATGGCATGTTCTAGCCAGGCCTCCCATTGGCAGTCAAGGGGACTTGAGTAAATAAAATGTTCTTAGATTAGGAGTTGTCTAAATATGAACAAAGTTTTTATTTCAATCTAATAGTGCAATGACAATACAACAACCTTGCAATGAATGTCTTGGTTTCTATAGGTGAAACCATGTATAATAATTTTGATGAACTCATGATCCCTATTTCTAGAAGCATTAGTAAGAGGAGGAACAAGACACACTCTTTGTATCTGGTGTGGTCATGGTGGTTATCGAAGAGTATATGGTCTGCAGGTGTTTACGTGCATTCACAAATGGTGCTCCAAGGATGGTTATAGGACAACTGCAGAGTAGTGATATGAACAATTATTCTCAACTTGAAATTACTACTGTAGTGACAAGACTGTAGTCTTGCAATAAATTTGTCACACATAGAAGAGCAGCGACTGTGACAGAAGCGCAGCAAATTGTAGCAGAAGAGCAGCAACTTTGGAGGATGATTTAGAGGCCTTCCGTGATGAATTTTTTGATGAAAAAGTTATGAATGGAAATATGAAGATGTCCTCTACACCATGGAGTCACTAATCCAAGCAAAAACCTACATCTAACCCATTCAAAATTGATTTGAAAACAAGCTATCCAAAAGCGCAGCGAATTCTCCAGAAGCGCAGTGAAAAATTATGGGTCAAAGATGAAGCTATAACTATTTAACCATAACACATTTTACAAAACTGAGAGGTTTTTGTATATAAGGTTGTTTTTAAGACAAAAATCTCTCAGTTTTGTGAAATTCATTCTCATGTGCTTGGAATATGTGCCACACAATAATGACTAAAACAGGCAATTAAATTGGAGAATTTGATTTTTTGAAATAGGCCTCCAAGAAAGTTGAATATCTCCCAATATATGATACCTGTGTAAAATATTAAGGAGGTTATTGTTATTTGTTATGTCCTTAGAAAAAACCTCCTTTTTTTTCCAAAATTCATCTTCATTTGGTCAGAAACCTCTTTTGAAAATGATGAACAAAAACACAGTCAAAAGCACAACATGGTCTAGCAGAAGTGCAACGCCCAGCTTGTGGAGGACTTTTGAAGGCCTTCCCATTCTCCAAATTCACTTATGAAAGATGAATTGGAAATATGAGGATTTCTATTTGTCATTAGAGTCATCAAGAACTGCAAAAACCTGCTCCAAGACACCTAAAAATTCAATCTCCCAAGACTACTCCAGAAGTGCAACAACTCTCCTGTAGCAACTATATTTTTGAAATTTCTCCCAAATAATAATATCTGTGTATAAAATGAAGGAGGTTTTTGTTCCTTAGTCTATTATTGACAAAAAACTCTTTCACTTTTGTCAAATTCATCTTCCTTTCTTCAGAAACCAATTTTGAAGTAAGACTGTTCCTCTGTGTGGAAAATGATTTGTCTCTTGAAATGATTTCTTGAGAAATGGTGAAGACATGATCTCATGTGATGAAGTGGGCTCATACCTAATGATCTGACCTCCCTTATTCCTCTTCTTCTCAGTTGTATCTGATTCCATAGTAAAAACCTAGCTCAATGGGAGGGGAAATTAGGGTTTAGTGTAGGAAAAAACAGGGGATGATAATGATCCATCAAGACTATTATAAGGATCCATTTCAGGTCTAAAATCAGTTATGATTCTCTTCATAGAGGATGATGTTGAAGTATCCAGAGTCATTTTATCCCTGATTGCCTCCAATTTCATGTATGAATTAGCATAATGAGAACCAACAACAGTGGTAGTTCCCACAACTGTAATGTTTACAAGAAGCCATCCTTCCCCAATTGCATATTCCCCCATTTGGACTTGTGATCTCAGTTTCACTCCTCCATCTACAATATCTGCATAAAAATCTATATAACTTGACTTGCCATCCTCTATTACCATTTCCAAATCCTCTCCATTGTCCACATATAGGTCCCCATATGCTTCAGTCCTGTTATCCCCCACTTTTAGGGATAACTAGGAGATCATGTCTTGAGGCCCACAGGTCCTAGACATGGAGTACCGAGGGCCGGATCGACTTTAGCATGGCAATGGAGGGTCCACCTTTTCTTCCTTTTAGCATCCCTATCTTGTCAGCAGCAACAACATCCATCACCATCGGCTTGGTCCTATGTCAGAGATGGTTCTTGCTCCATGAGGTAATTAGTCCGGGTATCATGGTATCTGTCACTTTGATCATCAAAACCCTTGAATATTTGCATTTGATTTCTTTTGTTTCTAACAAATGCTTGGATCTTACACTTGCCCACTTGACCATGTCTGGGGGGATTGACAGGATGCCCTAGTAAGCTTGTGTCTATAGGTTTTGGTTTTCCACTGGGGGTGATTTCTGAAAATCCATCGTCCACTCCTGTCACAACACCACTTTTTCATCTTGCTTCCCGCTCACCTATCCCATTCCACTTGTCTGGGCATTGGGTTGACCTATTTTCAGGATTGCACCTTATCTTGTGGGAAGAAGGGGCTAAAGGCCCAGAAGGTAAAAGCAAGCTAGTAAAAGATAAAAGCCTAAGAATAAAACCTTGAGATGCTTCGACCAGGGATCCCCAAGAAAGCAATAAAAGGATTCTCAGCAAGAAACCAGAGGGACCCGGAAAAGTAATAAAACAAGACCTAACCAAAGGATAGGGGGTATCATCACGAGCCATCCTATTAGGTCCATGGGTACCTAGCAGTGTGACGTTACCACCAATTGGTTACCACGCCAGGGTAGTGACTCTTGGTTGCATGGCCAAGGGAAACGGGGTCTCATCACGAGCCAACCTTCTCATTTCTGTGAAAGTACTTCTGGGTAACGCTGTCACCACTCGTCACCACGCCAGGGTAGTGTCCCCTGATTAGCTCTTGAAGAAAAAAAAAGCATGTAAATAATAAAAGAATAAAAGAATAAAGAATAAAAGGCATGAATGGGCTTGGAAAAATTTGCATCCAGGACAGGTACAACTCACCTTCTACAAAGGCACCCATAAGTAAATCTTTGCATCCTCTGCCCTCACTGCACCCACCTGCTTGGACATCCCTTGAACACATCACCCACTTACATGGCTTGGATGAGGTCTCTTCTGAAAACTTTCCTCTTCCAGTGGACACTAGCCCAATAGGACGCCCTGTCATTTTATCCAAACTTGTATTGCAAGCTTGTGTAATGTCTTTGAGGTTTTGATTGATGTATTAGGGATTTTATGCACATGTTTAATAATATTGATGATGAGATGTGATTGAAATTTCTATGATCCATGTGACTGATGAGCCCATGGAGGGCGTAGTTGTTGATGTGCAGGATCATGCCCGACGGACAGGTACCATTTTGGACCGGTACACATGGGGATATGATCAGTTTGGAGCTCCATGGGGCTAAAGAGCCCATCAGGTGGATGTTGAGACCCCATCAGCGGGTAGAGACAGGACAGAGATGGATCAGGGGCTTTGCATCGAAGAAGAGGAGGACGTTCCACCAGAGGCACCTTGGCAGATCTTGACCTAGGGGGATTGGCCCTTTCTCAATGGAACGTTGGCCTTGGAAGGCCTAGGACATCACCCATGATGATCATGATGTCATCCAGCCTTATGGACGTCTTGGGAGGTAGATTTGGTCGTGTTGGCACGTGTGGCAGGTTGGAGAAGCCCAAGGAGGGCTAATGTTTTGCTCTAGGATGCTCCATTTTCCCTAGAAGGGGCTAATGTCTCCCTAAAAGGGGCATGACATCTCTCTTTAGCTTGATTAGGTTTTAATTTTGAACATTTAATGTAAAACAATATGATTTTAGTATTTTGGCCTTATCGGCCTTTTTCATGACCTAAAATGTAAAATTAGGTCATGGTATTGTATAAATTAAGGGTTTTCACCTTCATTTTTTCATCATCTTTCACTCACTCATTGGTGAGGTATGAAATTTGCGCTACACTTGGGTTATTTGGCTGAAATTGTGAGGCGCACTTGCTGAAGGATGACTTTCTTGGCATTTTTGGCATTTCTCTTGGTGGAAGGTGTTACAACTAGGGTTTGCTATGCTTTTCTTGGTGATATGTAAGTGAATTTCTGCAAAACTTCTTGATTGAATAGTTGTATTTTTATTTCTTGCATATGTTATAAATTTGCTGAATAAACCCTAGGTGACAAGCACACATAGTAGGTCCTTGTGTCATGTCCCCGTCAAGAGATTTTTCAGCCATTGTTTGAAGAGGGAAAGAGACTAACCGTAGCTACACTCTTTTCTCCTCTTTATTTGCTAGCTGTTTTACTTTCAAGCTAAGAAGAAGAAGACGCATCAAAGTCTAGTTCTTCTACACTTTGATGGGTCAATTTTCTAGGGTTTGCTGGTGAAGCCTTGATGTAGCAACACATTGCCTTCCAAACCCTCTTGTCTTAGTTTTATGCTATTTTCTCAGCTAGACATCATGCCATTGAGTTAAGGAAGGAGGAGAGAGCATTAAGGCCTAGTTTCTTATACACCGAAATGAGCCTCTCCCCCTAGGGTTTTGACTTTAAGGCCTTGCCCTAGAAACACCTCAAAGCTTCACCTTGCAGTCCTTAGCCGTGTTATCTTCTTGTTCCTTTATCTCCTGCATCCTCTACTTTTGAC
>JASDQU010356434.1:0-11964 GCA_032191745.1 Picea mariana | reverse complement strand
AATAAAAGTGAAAAAGTTTAAAGTGTCCCAATAAAAACACAATAGAGCATGGAACACAATCCTTACACAAACAACACAATGCTAAAAACCTAAGAATATTTCTTGTATAAGATATTTGGACTATTTAATTAATTTCAAGCGATTCAATATCTCTATCAATTGTTTTCCTATATATCTCATTCAATTCTCAATAATTCAACAACCCTAATGGTATAACCCTAATTTGCACCAAACATGCATACCTAGCAACAGGCCATCTTACTTACTATTTTTGCCAAGCCAATACTGAATAGCTCTTCTTAAAAAACAAATTTTTGAAGATGTACGCACCCTGCACCTCTACTGATCGCATATGTATGCTACATGCACCATTACTACCCACATACGTACGCTAATTGCACCATTACAGCCCGTGTATACCCACAAAAGTTGCAAAAAATAAAAATTTGTAAGGGAATACAGGATTTTGGGTAGTTTCCTAACCAATTGACTGCCCATAACCCGTCACCCAACCGAATAACTATCTTTTTGGCATATAAAAGAAGGTGTTGGGGTCCCATTCTAAGGAGAAGCATGAAAGCAGTGAAACTTTTCCCATTTCCTAATCCCCCCTTGCCCTAAGAATTTGCAGCCACATTGTGAGTTTGAGCCAGAATTCCCCATTCTTGCCCTTTTTCCTCATCCATACACCTATGCCTATTATCTACAGAGAAGTGTGAGAGACGAAGGATACGTGGAAGCAGTTGGAGCTTAGTGAAGAGGAGCCTAGGACCGGGTTCGAGGAGCAATCGTCAATCTTGTTTTGTAAGTGACATTATGAGATTAATATAAAGAAGTACTTTTGTCATCTCGCCATATGATGTGTTTTATCTCTATGTATGATTTACATTTTGTTATGACATATAACCCATTAATCCATATATAGAATGCTTGTTCGCAGTTTCTTGTTTGTATTTTGGTGAATGCAGGTTAGCCTTGGGAGGATATTTGCAGTCGAGAAGCCACCGAACACATTGGGATCGACATCAGACGCGGAGTTCAAGGTAAGACTACTAGATCCCTATAATTTGTACTTTATATATGAATGTGGGGTGTTGTCGGGATAGTAGTTAAAAGTAGTAGAATTTAGATGGTTAGCTTTGCCTGCACTTTATAACCCTAGTGTAGTCCGTAGGGGTTTTTTCCCACTATAGCATAATTGGTGACCATACTGGGGAGCCTCTAGGGTTTTTAGGGGATTTCTGTTTTCGGGTATTTTTAATTGGTTTATTTACTGTTTTTGAGTTTCAGTAAGTTTATGTGTCGTTAAGGGATTCTGGTCTTCCATACCAGTACTCCTTGTCTGTGCTTGACTGTTAATTTTTATTTTTAGAAAAGTCATAGAGGTGTACGCGACCTACAGTGGGTTTGCACGCGTACATACACACCCTATCTTTGGACAACCCGCGTACATACGCAAGTTGTTGAAGTATCAGTTGTGTGCCTGTGTCAGGAAAATCTTTTTAAAGAAGAGGCAATCATCCTCTTCCCTGTGAAGCCATTTTTCTCAGAGGTTTTCTTGATTTAGCCCTGGTGTCTGTTTCATACAGTCTTTGGCCTAGTTCTGATAGCAGCTAGTTTTTTCTTTATCAAGTTTCTTGTGTCTTCTTGATTAGGGTTTGAGACAAGTTTTGTGAGATTTTCTGATTAACTTGTTTAGTATTGTTAGTAACTCTTTGTGAGCCGCAATAGACCAGAAGTTGGTTTTTGATCTCGTCTTGTCTTCACTTTTCCCTTTTTACTTGCTTTAGAAGAAAAGAAAAGAATTCATTTTCAAGTTTCTTATTTTGGAGCATATAAAAAAAAAAGTTTTCAGTTTCTTGTTTGGTTAAGTAGTTAGGTCAGTTGGTTTTTCAGGAAGAAGAGTGATTTCTTAAGTTCTTTACTGAATACTTAGGACTTTAAGTAGCTCGTAGTCGAGCGAATTTTAGTTTTGACTTTTTCTTTTAAAAGATCTTAGAAAGAAAAGTTAGTTATAAAATTTAATTAAAGAGTGTTCAATTTGCAAATCTTTGTTTGTTGAAAAAAAGAAGTAATTTTGTTTCCAACATTTGTTCTTCTCTTTCGTCTCTTAACAAACACCATCGGTTTCATTTTCACTCCTTTAACTTAAGATAAACCACTTAAAATTAACACTTAATTAAAATTAATCAAACTTTGTGTTTGTAGGTTCCATTAACTAGATTAGGCTAGAGCCTTGATTTAGGTTGGAGAGGAAACTCTTCAAGGCTATAAAAAAAACATAGGAGGTTGTGCTAGGGAGTGAAAAATTCCAGTAATGTGGAAACTATCCGGGACCCCCCTCTAACACAGGGGCTAAACATGAGATCGTGTGCAGAAAGATAGTGAAGCTAACCCCTCCAAAGTCAGACCAGTCATAGCGGAGGAACTCATATAGAGGATTTATCTTGGGATTACGTTGATCGCATTTGCCATGGAGCTTCGTGGGTCTCAAATCCATTCGAGGTCCTCATTCGTCTTCCAAAACACTTGATTTTGATACCCTGGATAGGTTTCAAGCTTGATGCCCTGCTCATTGCGGTCCACCCAACTATCGACTGTACCCGCCTGGTAGTTGTTCACGAGCTGGAAACCTAGTTTCCTTTGATTTTAGGGACTTACATAGGTGACTGCGGGGGTATACCATGGTACCTAGGGAAGACATCAAGCCACACTTTACATACCCAGAGTGTGCTTCCGTGTTTGAGTTTCACTTGCACCATTAAGTTTCTCTAGTGTTGGCTAGTGTAATTGCTCTTCCAACTAGCAATAATGGTTTTCTTGCTGCATCTCATAAGAACTTTTTCTAGTGCATGTTTTAGTCTTCAACGATAGAAAGCCTTAGTGTGTCGTTGATCCTCTCACACAGTGAAAGATCAAGAGCTCCAACAGTCGTGAAGGATTTTAGGCTTGTCGTTGGTTAAATTGGAGCCACTACCACCACTGTGAAGGCAAAGACTTGACCAGGAAGGGTCATTTGAGGCAATCGGACCACATGAAGTTGTACCCGAGCCATTTTCGAAAGGAGAACATTCATTTTCAAAGGGTCCAATTATTTCTAACCTTGGAGCGGAAGCTCTCGATCTGTATAACTCCCTAATCACCGACTTGTCGGTGCCACTTCTGATACATATTGCCCCTCCAAGGGTAACGCATCACGAGTGTCAGATACTCCTACAAGAAACAATGGAAGCAAATGTTTCTACTTCATCAGGGAGTCCTCATACTCCCTCTATGGCTGCCACAATCGGGGGCGTTCCGCCTCCTAACTCACCTTCGCACGTCTGAGCCACTATGGTCCCAACTACTTCTACCTCAGGTAGTGATCTGATTTCGTCCATGGCGACGATCACTGCACTGTTTACACAGAGTGCGACAGGCCCTCCATTTTCATACGGGATGCCCAACTTTGACACGAACTCAGTCCTCTCCTACTCCACCTTATAGACTTTGGGTATGTGGGCAGGGAGCTCAAACACTCCTCTACAAGGGTCCATGGGGGGAACCTCAACCCCTTATAATTATTTCCCTTACGTAGGGGGTCATATAACTATGTCGTCTCCCTCGCTCGACGATGCTCCTCAGCAACCTGTCTAGCCGACCATGAACTACAACCTATACAGAGCAAGTAGTGAAGGACCTTCATCCAGTACCACACCGGTGGGTTCTTTTTCATTCTCTTTGTTCGACGCATTTGGTAACAACGCATTCTCATCAGCTTTCATCTCAGTCGTGGGAAACCCTGGTTTTGGATCACAAAATCCTACGCAGGGTACTATTCCTGCATAGGGGGCACACACTTATCATGGACCTTGGAATCTATGGCAGGGATTAGTTCCCTCGTCAGGGATGCCGACCAGGGGAAACCCCTTCCATGGTCAATGGAACCCTGAGAAAGGCTCAGGACCTATGCCCGTCGGATCGACAGGGGGAAACCCTTTTCAAAACCTTTGGAACACTACATCAGGAGAAATCCCTTCTCAGCCCTCAACGTCCTACTACGGGAGTCAGCCGATGACATCTCAACAAGTGCAACATCTGACCGTCGGCCTAGGCCATGATTTTTACCAAAACCCAGGCCAACAGCCTAACTTTTCCTGGCAACCTAGTGCTAGCCAAATCCCATGCTCCTATCCTCCTGTACATACTCGACAACCTAAGCTACCATTTTTGGAAACTTGGCATTTTCCATCCTTGTAAATCTTATTGAATGACCCAATCTGTCACGATCCACGTTGGCCTGCATGTTGACCAAGTTTCCCTCGGACATTCCAAAGTTAGAAGGAAAGCCTGATGAAGATTCGAGCAATCATGTGACCACATTTCTTCTATGGTGCTTGTCCAATTCTTTGAGGGATGTCTCCATTCAGTTTCATTTGTTTCAATGCACTCTTATCGGGAGTGTCGCGAAATGGTACATCAAGATCGACCGCTCAAGATACTCTACTTTTGGAGAATTGGCAATGGTTTTTTTAAACCATTTTCAATTACTTGTGAGATACGATGCCGACACATAATTGCTAGCCAAATTTGAATAGACAAAGGATGACCATATCTCTGATCAAATCTGAGAATGGCAGTGTTAGAAGAGTTTGATTAAAGTACCAGTTCCACCAACATTCCTACTGGAATGGTTCCTTAAGCCTTTGGTACCCTATCTATCCAAGGGCATAGCAACGTTGGGGGTCTTTTCAAAGGAAGAAGCGATAATGAGAGCTCAACATTTAGAGCTGATTTACTCTCAATTTGGTTTTCTTTACGAAGTTTTTCCAGATGTTCCACGATCTATTCTTGATAAGACCAGACATGAGTCTGGACCACATGCTGACATCATTGTTGGTTCATCACAAGCAAAGCCCACTGATCCACTGTCAAACCAATTGCAACAATTGTTAATACAGTAGACATTGGCCAACCAAACTCCTAGTTCAGTTGCTCCCCTTGCTCAAACGTCGGATGTGCACATCGTGCAATCGATAAACCCAAAGGCCAACCAACATGTCGAAGGGAAGAAAAAGCAATGAAAGAAGGGTATGGGGGATAATAAACCCACCAATAACGCTGGTAGGGGCAACATAGAGAGAAAGAAGTCGAAGTATTTTTGAAACCTCTGTGCAAAAGACCACCTAACTCACATGTGCCCTCGACGCGTGGAGGCCCAAAAGTTATTGGCACAGAAGCAGCCTACAGTGTTAACAAACCCATTTCCTCATGGGAAAAATTTAACTCAAGCCTCTGTGAATGCGAATGGGGGCATTTAGGGACCCCCTTTGTCGTCTAGAAATCCCTCGAATTCGTATGTCTATATGTTGAAAGGTGAAGCCCACATAGCTACTAGGGAACATGATTATGGAACGCCAAGTACTGCAGAAAAGGGAAAAGAAGCTGAAAACACATCTGTTCCTCTCCAGATCGAGAGAACGATGGGTGAAACAATGACACGCATCCTGAAAGGGGCGTTCAAGAAAGCTTCACATAATCCAAACGGGAGGGCCGCCCAGAACTACTCTGTGGTGGAGGATTTGTCACAAACCCCTTGCGCGATGTCTACTTTGGACGTCCTTCAGAGCTTCTCTTCACAGAGAAAGGCTTTGTTAGTCGCCTTAGGATCCGTCGAGACCTGTAATCTGGGAACTATCACGCTTGATACAACCGACTTGAAACCTCATCTTCCATACCACGTCGCATTTCAAATAGTAGTGGCTCACCCCACGAAATCATCTACTCAAAATATTTTCCGCACGGTGGTTGATGAGGGTGCCTGGACATGCGTGATGTCGTTGGCATGTTGGAAGGCCATTGGCCAACCCATTCTATATCCTTCACCTACTCTTCTCATGGATTTCGATGGTTGTTCTTTTAGAACACATGGAATCATTCCTTCTTTTCCCATGTGGTTAGGAGGGAAGACCGTGTGCGTTGAAGTTGAAGTGGTTGATGCACCTCTCAACTACAACCTCCTGTTAGGAAGGAGTTGGACATATTCCATGCATGCAGTGGTTGCTACATTTTTTCAGGCCTTGTTGTTTCCACATGAGGGTCGAATCGTGACCATTGATCAATTGTCTTTCTCCAGACCTGACCCTTCATTAGGGGCATCCATGGTCCCAATGATTGATAACCCACAACCTGGTGTTGTCAACATGGGGGTTGATTTGTACCCACCTCTCATGGGTACTTTCGATTACCCGCCTCCTTCTAGCGATGTCAAAATGATATTGGATGTCCCTGACTAGCTTAAGGCTGTCAAAATGATATGTGGATTCTTCCTTCCCCATCATCCATGATGGAAGGGACAGGGCACCATGGAATGTCCATGCCCTTGTCCGTGGAAGAAGTTTCATACTCTATAGTCCAACAATCTTCAGCTGATCCCGATCTGACTCCTGCACTGGAGTTAGATCCATTTCTCGAGCCTTCCTGGGCTCAAGGTTCCCTTGCCACCATCAATTCCTTAGACTTGGTATTTCCCTCTAATGAGGCGATTTTAGAGGCGTTGACTAGTCCGGACAGACCCTGGGTTGATCTCCATCACAAATAATACTTCCTCCCAGATCTAGGAAGAATAGAGGTAGGAGAATTTGTGTTGACTATGACTGCATATATGTCTTGTCTTATTAATCTTCTAACTACGCACGCAGTTTATGCTGAGGTTAATATGGAAACCATCACTAAAATGATACCTATTGATATCTCCAGAACCCATAGCATCGTAGAGAATGTCTTCATCAGAGTGGACTATTCCCTTGAGGAGATTCAAATCTATACATATTTATTTAAATAATTGCACAACATTTTTGCCTGGTCTTACGAGGAAATGCCAGGCATTGATCCAAGAATCCTTGAACATGAAATCATGACTTAATCTGACGCCAAGCTGGTCTGACAAAAGCTTCATCTCGTTAATCCTTAGAAAGCAACAACTATTGAGGTTGAAGTAGATAAACTACTCAAAGATGGTTTCATCTACCTCGTCCAATTGACTCAATGGGTGTCGAATTCCGTTCAAGTCAACAAAAAGTAGGGTACGATTCGTGTATGTACAGACTTCAGTGATTTGAAAAAGTCATGTCCAAAGGATAATTTCCCCACTCCATTTATTGACCATATTGTCGATGAATGTGCAAGATGCAAGGTATTTTCTTTCATGGATGGTTTCTCGGGATACAATCAGATACAGATCAAACTCAAGGACCAGCATAAAATAGCTTTTATCTATCTGTGGGGTACATTTGCTTATCGCAAGATGTTTTTTGTCCTGAAGAATGCTGGTGCCACTTTTCAGCGAGCCATGTTCTTTGATTTCCACGATCTCAAACACCTAGTTGAGGCTTGCCTAGATGATTTAGCATCACGATCTCGCAAGAGAGATGATCATACCACACACTTCTGACATATCTTTGAGCGATGTTGCTACTATCAAATTCGCTTGAATCCAAACAAATGTAGTTTTTACGTGACGTCAGGTCATCTGTTAGGTTTCATAGTTTCAACAACAAGGATCATGGTCGATCCTCTAAAGGTTGAGGTGATAGTTTAGTTGCCTCCACCGTGCATAGTCCCTCAACTTCAGAGTTTACAGGGAAAAGTGAACTTTTTACGGTGTTTCATTGCAAACTATGCCAATATCACAAAAGGTTTCATGTGTTTACTAAAGAAGGAAGTTCCTTTCCATTCGGACAAAGCCGCTTAGTTCTCTTTCGAAGCATTGAAATGTGCCCTCACGTCTACCCCCCTGCTTCAGCCACCAAGTTATAATAAATATTTCTTATTATATTTGGCCACTGCAGAGTCGACCATCGACATGGTATTGGTTCAAGAGGATGTTTTTCTTGAAGAGCACGTGATTTATTACTTGAGGCGAGGCCTGGTTGGACCAGAAATCAACTACTCCCATGTTGAGAAACCTTCATTGGCAGCAATTCATGCTGTCTAATGGTTCCGTCACTATATCCATTTTCGAAAAACCACCATCATAGCCGTTGTGAATCCATTTCAATATGTGTTGACACAATGCATAATCGATGAAAATATCAGTAGATGGATATTTATCCTCCAGGAATTTGACTTGGATTTTGTTTCGTTGAAATTTAAAAAGTCGTTGCTCTTTGTAGAACTCACCTTGGAACTTTCGGTCGAGTCAGGTGATGTTATACCTGAAGAGTCACCTATTAAAGGAGATACGTTTTTTATCGCATCTTCAGATCCTTGGTATGGAGATATACTAGTCTATCTCTAGACTTTGAAGTGCCTCGCTTCTGCTTCTCGTGACTAGCGTCAATGTATATTCCATCAGGAAAAAAACTATCTTATTCTTGAAGACACTTTTTATCGTTAAGGTATATATTGCATCCTTCGTCGATGTCTCACCTATGAAGAAGCATAACTCAATCTTAAAGAATGCCACACTGGAGCATGTGGTGGTCATTTTTCTGGGTTGGAAACATCCCAAAATATTCTACGAGCCAGTTACTATTGGCCGACGTTAATCAAAGATTGCGTTGAATCGGTCAAGAAGTTCCACCCATGTCAGATATTCTCACTGAAGATGATGGAACATCCTGCTCCCATGTTTTCTGTCATCATAGTTGGTCCCTTCACCAAGTGGGGGATTGATTATAATACATGCCACCCTCCTCAGCTAGGGGGCATTGTTATATAATCGTAGCAGTAGACTACTTTACCAAGTGGGTTGAAGCTATGTCGACGTTCAAGGATGATGGAGAGACAACAACTCTCTTCTTGTTTAATCAGATAATAGCAAGGTTCGGCTTCCAGAAGGAGATTGTCACTAACCATGGTAATCACTTTCAGAACAAAATTATGTCTGAATTAACATAAAATATTGGGTTGAGACAAGAACACTCATCACATTATTACCCATAAGAGAATGGTCAGGTGGAAGTTGTGAATAAGTTGCTCAAGACCATTCTACAATGAACAATCAATTCGGCCAAGTCAAATTGGCATTTGATGTTATACTCGGCATTGTGGGCCTAATGAACCTCTGTAAAGACTACCACTGCTTTCTCACCTTTTCAAGTTGTTTATGGGTTGGAAGAAATCTTTCCTACAGAATGCCAGATCCCATCTCTTAAGTTGGCAATACAGTTATTTCCAGACACTTCACCGCTTGAGGAATGCTTATTATAACTTGAGAAACTCAATGATCAATGACGTGATGTAGCCTTATCTAATGAAGCTCACAACCAAAGAGTCAAGTGTCAGTATGATCGGTCTGTTCATCCTCAGATTTTCTCTGAAGGAGACCTCATCCTGGTCTATGACCAAGATAAGGATCCCTTGGGGGTAGGCAAGTTCAAACCCATGTGGTTCAGACCATTCATCTTGAAGGAAGTTTTAAAGAAGGGCACTTATTTTCTGGTTGAATTTGAAGGGAAATATTTAGCGAAGCCTAGAAATGGGCTCTACCTCAAGAAGTATTACTCGTAGGTGGGTTGCCTTGGGTGAATTTTTGTACATATGTATAATTCTTATACATTTTTAGTTTTTGTCTTTTTGGTTTTATGGACATGTTGTTTTGATGTCATCTTTTCACTATGGCATATGTCAAGTGAAACAGACGTGTTCATTGGATTTGCGGACGGTGCTAGCCGACACACTCAAAGGCTTTCTTTTGCAGCTTGGGTGATTTTCACACCTCAAGGTCAGTTGCTATCTTCTGGAGGTATCTGTTTAGGTGACGCCACAAACAATGTCGCCGAATATAGTGGAGTAATAGAGTTACTTCGTGACGCCTTGTTGCATGGTATCTCTTACCTCCGAGTCTACCTAGATGCACAATTGGTTGTGTCCCAGTTAAATGGGGTTTACCGCGTTTACGATCCTACTCTACATTGACGATTCCTTAGGGTACATCTCTTAGAACATTGTTTTAATTACATTACATATATCCATGTTCCTAGGAGATTGAATTAAATGACACATACTCTAGCTAATCAAGTATTAGATTGGCATATTGCACACATGTAAATAAATGTAACCCATAAGACATAAAAGTATGTGTATATATATATATATATATATATCAAAAGTATTAGAGTACATAGGTGGGCACAAGCACCTCAAAAAATAAATAGTCTGGTATATAACGTGGGGCTTATGCCCTCAAAAATATACAAAGAGTGCCCTCTGCATGTAAATGGTCCACTCTAAGCTAAGAACAGGGCCTGTTGGACTTGCCATAGTGGACTACAATGTTTTCCAAATGCCAAAATAGTTGGACCCAGTTCCGTGGCACCCCAGCAACATGAGGTTGCATAGATGGCGGGAGATCCTCGATCTCAGCCATAGGCACAGTACGAGTGAGTGAGGACAGGTTTCACTCCACTCGTCTCAAAACTCTCTCAACCTCTCAGCCTGGAGGTACACCTGCTGCTGCTATTGGTCTGACGATTGCTGCTACTACCTCTGGTTGTGGACGACGCCTGTTCCACGAAAAATTAGATGGATGCACTGGTCCCATATCTGTACATAACAGATACATAGTTTCCAAGTGCTCTAGTACACATAAAAAATGATATATATAAAATAAATAAAAGATACAATTTTTTTTTAAAGAAAAACGCACCTAATTCTCCTCGCTTCACTCTGGGAGGTACGGGCATGTCAAGATCTCTAGAGAAATTGATCCTGACATAGGGGTAGTCCTCTATAGCTAGAATCTGTGGAGACCACCAGTAAAAAAATGTATCATCGAAGGCCTCGATGCTCCTCCCTACCCCCTATCGTGGAAACAATGTTTCCCACCTACACATTGTTGTTAAGGAGGCCACATGCCCCCGTATAGTCTCTCGGGGACTAAGACTGGGCACCCTCTCAAAGAAAAAGAGAAAAGAACAGTACCGAACCCAAATTTCTTGTTATTCCACCCATGACACTCTGTGAGTTGTCTCTTCATGCACTCTAGCATGGTTGTACTCCAATCGAACACTCGTGCATTTAAGCATTGTACTGCGCAATGCATATGCACCCAGGAGGCCTGATGTAAAGATGCAGATCCAATGATCTTCCCAATAAGTAAAACTATCATTTTCAGTGATAGGTTGGTGATTTTGTGGATCAGTACCTAGGAACCCACTTTATCTGTTCCGACCTCACAATGTTGTGCAATCAACTTGGAAATGTTGTGAGGCCAAGAGAGAAAAGCACGAAGTTTGACTGGTGTTATCACCCCATAAAATATGGGAATCAACTTATGACTTGGATATTATTGATATTATCTGTATCTAGTGTTCTTATTGGAAATCCATTTTTCATTTTTGAGAAAAGAAAAGAAAAAGAAAAAAGAGAAAATAAAAAAGAGAAAAGAAAAGAAAAAGAAAAAAGAGAAAAGAAAAGAAAAAGAAAAAAGAGAAAAGAAAAAGAAAAGAGGGCAAAAAGATTTGAAATACAAGCCCCATGCAATAACAGTGACTTGGTCATACCTTTCAAGCATGACCAAGTTCTTTTAAATTTCCAATGTTGATAGAATTAGTGAATACATCTGATCAGACCATCTAATCCTGATCAGATAGCCCTTAGGTTAGAATTAGTGAATACATCTGACCAGACTGTCTAACCCTGGTCAGATAGCCCCTAGGTTAGAATTAGTGAATACATCTGATCAGACCCTCTAATCCTGATCAGATAGCCCTTAGGAAAAATAATACCTTAACCCAACAGTTTAAACTGGGTTATTCGTCTTGTGAAGTAGGTTAGAGTGTAGACTAATTGCTTGGCCTGCCTTGCCCAAATAAAACCAAATTGATAAATTCGTTACCCCGTGACTCCAATGCCTAAGTATAGTCGAAATAATGTCCCCCTCGAGATGTGTATGAGAAAAACCGAAGAAAACCCATGAAAAAGCACTAATCCTAAGTTTTCTGTGCACATGACATTTTTCGCCCCGGACATATGTTTCGG
>JASDQU010356433.1:0-11964 GCA_032191745.1 Picea mariana | reverse complement strand
AATTAGAGGAACTCTCAAAAACTACATCAATGGGAAATGGTACAACAATCGATAAAGCATCTATCCTCTGTAATTGAATATCATAACCAATGTATTAAAGAATCGATACACTCATGAATTTATCTTAACTGTTGCAAGGAAATTCAAATCACAAAACCGAAATAGAGTTGATACGATTACATATGAAACAGTAACTCCTTCCGACTAGGCCCACGGTCTTCAGAAGATACTATTGCTAAAAACTCAGTACGCAAAGATTATCAAAACACTCAAGGCTTTCATTAATTCCATAGCTGGAAAATTATTTACAATGGACTTCTTGTACATCTCAATTCAAAGATTTGAATGCTTGGATAAATTTCTTGGATATGTCTCTATGGTTCATTACCCTCTATATATTACAATGACATGGGTAAATTAAGCTATCCTGAGGATCGAGAGATCCTCAAGATTTCTTTTAATATTTATAAATATTACAAAATAGAGAGTCAATCTTCCTCAAAACTGCTTTGTGTCTGATTTCTTCGATCTCCAATAGTCTATTCATATTCATAATCTTCTTAGCTATCTTGAGTTTAAAAATAATAGTCCATTTCTGCAATAAAATCAAACAATTCAAACCGAAATTCAGAAATTATCTAATATCACTCAATAACATTTCTAGAAGACTTTTTAATCATTTTCTTTCCTAATTATTTTTAATTAATAGAAAAGTCAATCAAGAATATATCATAAATCATGGTAATAAGGAGGATATTTGTACCTTTTTCTCAAATCAACATACCCCCCAACTTACCTTTTTGCATTTCCTCRTGCAAGCAAAGAGTTTACATGTAAAGCAGTGATGTTGAAGGGAGGAAAGGTCTTTTCTCCAGGTCTCCTGAACCCACTCTTACCTCTAAGCTCTTTAAGAGCAGCATCCTCCTCCTTACAAATTTCATTAATACTTTGATAACCCTATGGAGGATACAAAATAATGGGAGGACTGTACCTACATCCAATCGAGGCAGGCCCTTCATTTTGGATCATTATGGCATACCTCTCTAACCTAAACGTGGCTACATGAAAATTTATGAAACCAAAAGGTTCCTTATTATTGACTGCATTTGAAGAGACATCCCATCTGAGTTTGGAGGCAGAAATAACTTCTTCTTTTAGCTCTCTAAAATACTTTAGACCTGAACTTATAACATGTCTGTGGATGGGAGCTAAATATTCTAGAGCATTCTCCTGCTTCATGAATGTTTTATGTTGCATAATGGTTTTAAGGGATTTAGGAGGTTCCCCTCTGATCCATAGGTCTAGCCAAGTCTCCCTTTTCATAAAAACTTTGTGTGATTTAGCCCACCTGGTTTGGTTTTTTTGCGAAGGACAAGAATGCATGAAATTGTATGTCCCCAGTGAAAGCACTAGGGTTCTCTTTTCTATTCTCCCCTAGGATGAAGTTGTGAAGGTGTAGTTCACACAGAAAGTATTGTACTCCCTCCTCTTGTTCTCTAAAACATGAAACAAAATTAGAAACAATGGTGAACTCAAAAGGTTTGCCTTCTCTAATAGCTTTTATCCTTATAAATAGATAAAAATCTAATAAAAATAAGATGTAATCAGTAGCAGGATCCCTGCAAGCTACTATATCAGAGTAAACAGAGCAATTTTTTTTTTATTTTCTCCAAAGCTCCATCCAATTGGCTCTGTACTTTCTTCACCTTTCCTTGAGCTCTGTTGAGCTCAGAAAAGGTCTCATTCTTTGTTGTTGACATGGATTTAAGTTGTTTGACAACTTTCTGATGTGATGCCATTGATACCATTTCACTTCTGCATTGAATCAGGGTTTGTTGGGACTACACTAATTCTTCTTCCAACCTGCTAACGATGGATCCGGTTCACAGGGTTGAGATGATTCTACAGTCTAAACAGTTGTCTCTATTGTTGCTGGAGCATCTGTATATGTTCCTATTTCAATTGTTTCCAAAGGAGCAGGAATATCTATAGGAAACGCTTCTTCATTTTGAACAGTTGTTTCTTTGGTGGTTGGAATCTCAGTCTGAGTTTATGTTTCAACTGTTTCCAAAGGAGCATGCAATTTTGTTTGTGTTCTAGCAGAATTGGTGTGGACTGTTCTTCTGGGAAATGGATTTATTCCCTGTACTCTAGGCCTCTTGGACTTCTTCTTCTCATGGGCCTTATCAGACTATTCCAACTACTTTCTAAGTTGTCTAATGATTTCTTTTAATCTACCAACTTTCTATTTTAACACTTTTATCCTTTTAACCCTTTTGCTCAATATCTTGTTCTCATGTTTTAATTTTCTCATTTTACTGTGGCCTTTGCCTATTGTTTTCTATTTATGGGGAATTTCAAGGTCTTCCCCACCTTGATCAGCTGGTGACTAGTCCTCTTTTTATTCTGGGTGCTCTGTTTGTTCTAAAGGACTATTTACCTCAATGTGAGGTTTTGGCTATTTTGTTTCTTCAGGAGATGGAATCTCCATATCGAGAAGATCTAAGATAGGTGTTGGCATAGGGGCAGTCCCAGGGTTCAACACTACAATAACACACCAACAAATCCCTAACTATCGGCCCTTTCGGCAACACCTATGAAGCAGATGAAGTCTCACCCGAGGTAGAGGCAGGGGTGGTTGCAAGACTCAGGTGTCTGCAACCTTATCTGGGACACAGATATGTGATTATAACACTTAATAAAGTACTTAGCACCATCAATTCCTCAAAATGCAATCAATATCCACTTCGTTGTTAACAAAGAGCTTCACAGCATTCACATTAATCTACAGTATTTAAGCACTTAACATAAACAAATGGATCAGAATGAGCATATCAAGAACTAAGAATGAATATCTAGATCATATCTAACATTCTCACATATAATAAACACAAAGCATAACGAGATCTATCTAAATATATCAAAGCACTTAGCATATAACATATGAACACATCAAGACAAATCACAAAGCACATAACATAGTGTTTACGTGGTTCACCCCCACCCTGGGGCTACGTCCACCAACTCTTCTTCTTTATTGTCTTCAGTCAATCGGTTACAAGAACAAAGCCATCAAAACCCTTACTTCACACTGGACAGAATATCTACACAGCTCGCTAGATCCTTCTTCCCTGCGTTACAGCACTAAGCCTTCCACAATCTGCTACGAGGACCCGAACTTAGCTCTTCAAGTCTCTTACATTCATGCACAAAGAACTTACAGACCCTACTTCCACTTATCATACATTCACATCACATAGATGCATTATTCTCCTCTTCTTACATTGCCTATCCTTCTATTTATACATACAAAATAGGCCTAAACATGGGTAAACCCATGGGCCAATATCCCATTCCCGTTACATATTCCCAAAAACCCAAAAAGGGTCCCAAAAGGGGGATGAGATCCTGTGATCTCTGCTTCATCTTGATCTCCTCCTTCGACAGGCTGTCGAAGTCTCAAAATAGGTCAACATGACCAAGAAACTCCCAAAACTTGGTCAAGGGCCAACAAGCCCCCAACACTCACCTGTGACTCGTCCCAAGTCACTCTGGTCTGATCAGTTCGGCTTTGAATGCCTCAAGATTGGCCCGAGATGCTTTGACTTGCTGCTTTGTTGTGGCCTCTTGTTCGGTGAACTCCTGGATCACTGTGTCATTCATTGGCCCTTCTAGGCATTGTTTTGTTGTGGTAACGACCTATTCTAACTCTGCTCCTCGGTTTTCAACCTCTATAAAAAATTGGCATGCCTTATCTTGCATAGGTTGAAGCCGTTGAGTGACTTCCATCACTTTTCTTTGAATCATATGGATCTGCTGCTGAGTTGTGCATTTTTCTTAAGACCTCTTCATCCTTTCTACAGCCGATAGGGGATTCAACTGTGCCTATAGTGTATTTGCGTAATGATTTTCTTCCTAGAGCTACGACTCCAGTTTTTGTAACTTCGGGTTCTTAGTGAGGTTCTCGTGTGTCTGGGCACTTTCTTTCACTCCAAGAAAATAGCTTTTAGTCTTTCAACTGCACTGTGGGCAGTTACTTCCCTTAGATATCTTACATCTTGAGGGGTCTCAGGCACAGTGTGGATCTCCAAGTCTGTTTTGTGTTGTTTGAGCTATTGGATTACTTCTTCAAGTTGTTCCACCTGCTGTGGAACTTGTTCTTCGGCCTTTACTTCGATGACTATCACAGAGAAAAGTGCTCTATGAACCATTTCCTTAACTTCGAGTTTCTTGGTGAGCAATTGTTCCTTGCTTTGTTGTAACTATTCTTTTTCTTCATCCCACTTCACTTGCAGAGCAAGATTTCCCATTCTGCGGCACTGTGTTGCTCCTCAAGGTCTTTTTGTACTTGTGTTAAAGCCTGCATGGCTTGTGTTGTCTCTTCCTGAGCTAGTCGAAGGCGAGCTTCAACTGTATCAGCGATGTAGTGTAGTTGGGATGTCTCATCACCTAGTTATGATGTTCCTACTGACAAGGGCACAGTGCAAACTGCGCAGCTGGACTGTAATGCCTATTGCACCCCTTGGAGCTCGTCCTTAATCCAACTGAACACCTCCTCCTACTTAGCTTATTGCTTCTCTGCTATCTCCAATGAAGCATCGTTCAGTGTCACGATGATGAAGTCGAAGTCGTTTGAGGTGAGGGTGGTCTCAAATTTGGTCCTGGTTGCTTTCATTTTCTTTCGGGATGAGGGTTTTGGTGGGGAAACCTTCCTTTTCTTCTAGGGGTCCTCCTCATCTCTAAGTGGTGTAACCTTGCGTTTCTTTTTTTCAACTTCTGTGCCATCTATATCTCTGCCATATCCTCCTTTCTTTATTGATATGGAAGCAATCTTCACGAATGTGTTGTCTAAATCATGGACCTCTTCAGTCTTCTTTATCTTTCTAGGTCTAGGTATATCCTGCACAATTTATGGACTGTCTATATCAGACATCTCTACAGGGTCCGCAGGAACAGGGATGTCTGCTGACCATTCCTTGGTAATCTCTTCCAAGTCATCTTCCATCAACTGGTAGTAAGACTGTAGCTGTTGTTTATTTTCATTAGCGCGTGTTGGCACAGGGGCAGACCCAGGGTTCAATGCTCAAGAGAACACCAAAAAAACCCTAACTACCGGCCCTTTTGGAAACACCTGCGAAGCATATGAATTCTCACCCGAGGTAGAGGTGGGGGTGGTTGTAGGAATCAGATGTCTGCAACCTTAGCTGGGACACCGATCTATGATTATATCTTTTACAGGGCACTTAGCATAGATCATTCATAAATATTTAACCCTTATGGTACTTCGCAGATAGCACAGGGCATCGCAATGAATACTTAGACTAAATATGATTCAATACTTAGCCACAGAAATATAGATTAGATTCAGCAAATCAAGCACTAATCATCTTATATATCAGATCTAACATTCATTCATATATCATAAGCAGAGAGCATAACTAGATCTATTTAATCACATCAAGCACTTAGCTAAGAAAGAGATAAACACATTAGATCGAAGCACAGATCACAATACACAAAGTTACCATGGTTCACCCCCACCCTGGGGCTACGTCCACAAAGTCTTCTTCTTTATATTATCTTGGTCAAGTGGTTACATCACAGAGCTTTAGTGACCCTTACTTCGCACAAGAAAAAAGATCTGCATGACTCACTAGATCCTTCTTCCTTGCACTTTAGCACAAAACTACAACAACTTGCACTTAGCTTTTCAATCTCCTTACAATCATGCACAGAGCACTTGCAATACACATCCAATCACACAGATCTGGCTACTAGCACTAAGATTTTAGCTATACATCACATAGATGTACTAGTCTCTCCTCTACTTACATCACCTAAGTATCTATTTATAGATTACAAAATGGACATAAGCGTGGGTAAACCCACAGGTCAGCATCCCTTTCCCTTTACATCAACCCAAAAACCCTAAAAGGGACCCCAAAAATAGGTCTTGCTTCCCTAATTTATGCTTCGCATTGAACTCCATCTTTAGCATGTTGTCACAGTCCCAAAATGGTCAAATATGACCAAGTATTCTTCAAAACTTGGTCAAGGGCCAATAGGCCCCCAACACTCACCTATGACTCGTCCCGGGTCACTCAGGTCTAATCAATTGTGCCTTGAATGCCTTGAGCTTGGCTCGAGCTGCTTCAACCTGTTGCAATGCGACAACCTCTTGCTAGGTAAATTCCTGGATCATTGTGTCATTGAACGGTCCTTTTAAGCACTTTTCTGCAGTGATGACAACCTATTCGAGTTCATCTACCTGTCTTTCAAGTTCAGCAGATAATTGGCATGCCTTTTCTTGGATTGGCTGAAGTCGTTGGGAGACTTCCATCACTTTACTTTGCAGCATATGTACCTGTTGTTGGGCAGTGCGTTGTTCTACAAACCTATTCATTATTTCAACTGGGGTCAAAGTCTTTAACTGCACCTATAGCGTGTCTGCATGCTGCTTTGCTTCTTGGAGTTGTGCCTCCAATTTTTGCAATTCTGGATTCTCTACAAGGATTTCATAAGTCTAGGTGCTTCTAGCACTCATCTTCTTGCATTCCAAGGAAAAGGTTTTTAATCGGCCAACTGTGCTTCGAGCAGTGGCCTCTCTTAGATCTCTTACTTCTTGGAGGGTCTCGGGCATGGTGCGGAGCTCTAGATCCGTGATGCACTGTTGGATTTGTTGGACTACGTCTTCTAGTTGGGTCACATGCTGTGGGAGATGGTCTTCCATCTTCACTTCTATGATCGTCACAGAGTGTAGTGCTTTGTGAACCCTTTCCTATACTTCGAGTTCCTCTACTAGCAACAGTTCCTTTTCCTCACCCCACTTCGCTTTCAGGGAAAGATTTTCCCATTCTGCCTCATTTTGTTTTTTTATAAGTGCTTTATGTGCTTGCATCAAATCCTGGGTGGCTTGTGCTGTGTCTTCTTGAGCTCGTCAAAGGAGGGCTTCGACTTGATCAGCGATCTGGTTTAATTGAGTGGGTTCATTTCCTGTTCCTAATGTTCCACTTATTAAGGGCACTGTAGAAACTGCTTGGCTGGACTGGAGTTCCTGCTGCACTTCTTTGAGTTCTCCCTTGATTCGGTTGAATAGCTCGTCCTTCTTTGTTTCTTTCTTTTCTGCGAGCTCTAGTGAAATATCATTCAACATGGCAATTAAGAAGTCGAAGTCATCTGGGGTAAGGGTAGTTTTAAGCATGGTCTGGGTGGCCTTAGCTTTCTTTTAGGAGGAGGGTTTTTGTGGTGTCATCTTCCTTTTCATGGAGGGATCCTCCTTCTCTCTAGGTGGAGTAACCTCGCCTCTGTTTTGTTCAACTTATGTACCACCTAGCTAGTCACCATCACCTCCCTGCACAGGTGAGATCAACGTAGTCTTCGTGGACATGCTAGGGACATCTTGAACTTTGTCATCCTTCTTAGTCCTACTTGGCCCAAGTGTATATAACATAGCTTCAAGGCTTTCCTCGTTGGACATGTCTACAGGGTCCGCTGCAAGAAGGAGGTTCATCGACCATTCTTTGGTAATATCATCCAAGTCATCTTTTGTCAGCCTGTAGTAGGATTGGAGTTGTTGTTTATGCTCATCATCGCACGCTGTAATATAGGTGAAGAGGTGGTCTGCGCTAAATTTCATCAAAGGTATAAACCTATGAAGTATGTTTAGGGTGATTTGCGGTGTAGACTGAATTGCATTCTTCGGTTGGTTGAAGTAGGTGTGGAAAACAACATTGGACTGCCACTGCTTTTTCATGTCGCTGGAGTACCACAGCATACATAACTTCATGGCTAGTGGTTTGAAAGGTTCGATCTCCAGAAAAGTGGCTCCCTCTAGCAATTCCCAAGCAATGAAAGCAATGAGTATGAGAAACCAACTAAATTGGAACTCATACCCTTGGTCTGTCTCTCCTCTACAATCCATCTCTAACTAGTTTACAAGATATTGTTCCCAATTCATCTGTAGTCCCTCGGCGCACTTCCCTGTGAGCTCAACTACGAAGCCATTCACCTGTGTTGGTTTGTTTTTATGAACTAACTTGCCCACGATCAGCTGACATGCAAGGTGCACTGTGCCACTCTAGATAGAGGCTACCTTGTAGCCTCGTGTACCCTTCTCTACATCATGATAAGTTTCCTTTATCTATTGTGCTAGTGCTTGGTCTAAGGTCTTACCTAGGTAAAAGTCCTGTGGGTCAATTCCTTGCATGCTAAGTCCTGTGATCCAATTGATTAGATTTGGATCCATAGTGATGCGGCGGTCCAACCACAAGTATCCATCGTGGTAGCAAGACAGCAGCAACCTGACACATGCGTTGACTTCTTGGTGTCTGCCGAAATGAGGGATCTTCATTACATTGAGAGGTGTGGACTGCGCGAGCTTATGGGTCTAGGACTGTGGGACAATCTTAGGATTTCTGCCTTTGATCTTGGTTAAGTATCTATGTGGAGATAACATGATATAGGTTTTGCGATCTCCAAGGTTAAAATCATTAAATTTCAGTGTTGTGAGCTTATCCTGGTCAGTATGTACTGCGTGCACCCCTTTCGGAAGATACGTGGTGATCAGGGTGTACTCAAAGTCTCTGGGTACACTATCGTGGTTAATATTTCCACTCGAAGGTGGTATGTAAACCAATAGAATGTTTGAGATCATCTTGGCATTTGCAATATCATCTCTGTGCTGTGTTCTTGTCTTGGTCATGGTTCTGGAAGCTCCTACCCCACGAGCAGTGGAAGGAGAATCTTGGACTCCTCTTGTCAATGATGCTTGCACACCTGCAGATATCATTCTCTCTAACATGACTCTCTCAGCCATTATGTCAATCAAAACTTCTTCAACTACTTTCTCAACAACGTTGAGCTCATCCGACATACAAGCTCAGATCCACTAGCTCAGGTGTGAAAATAAATTCAGAGACTACACTGAACAGCAAGGCAATGATCACAGGGTGAAGTAATCTCAAGTTTTGGGCTCAAATTCTCACTTATCAAAAATTATTCTCGGTGCATGGCATGACGGACTAAGTAGGGAAACTTAGCAACGGTCTGCTTGCAATGGATATGAGGCCTTCATTAACTCCATTCTATCCATTCTGGTGTTGTCCAATGGTCTAGTGGGAACCCATAATTGCTTTTTGACCCATTCGGGGTGGAAGTTGCACGAGTATATTGGTCCAATGGCTATATTATTGTGCCATGGCGAAGTGCCAGATGTCGTTGTTCTGATATCTCGACGAATCTCTATTCTTGTGATTTTTCCTTCTGTGAAGTTTCCTCTAGAACCTCTTGTAACCTTACGGTATTAGCCCTTTCTTTCTTAACTTTATAGCCTTCTTCCCAGTGAGCTACATCTCAGTAATGCTTTTTCCATTCTAATTCTTATCTTCTCTCGACATAGTCACTTAGCGCTGCTTAGGTTCTTTCTTCAGATCCAAGGGTAATACTCCTTCATCATATGGATTAGGTATTTTGGTCTTCTTTGGTTCCTCTAACGATCTTATAGCTTCGACATCCAAGTCCCTGGTGTTTGACAACTGAGATATGTTCTCTTGTTCCTCCATCAAGTAGGCGATCCTTCTAGTCATAAATTCCATGATTTCTTTCTTCTTCTATTCTAGGGCTTCCTTTTCTTCTTTCCTCTGGATCTAGTCTTTTTCAATCTAGTTCTTTCCTAACAAAGCTAGAAATGGGGCATGGTCCTCAATAAATATAATGACTTCAAAATATTCCTCTGTCTAAGGTCCATGGCTACTCATAGCTATCTGGGTAATTCTACCACATAGGGTTACCATTTTGCCTTTAAATAATCCAATGGTTCCTAGTGAAGGGACCAGAGCAGGCCTTCCTAGGATTTCCCAAGTGCTTTCTATCATAATGTTCATCAGTGTTCCCTCATCTAGAGCATAGTCAATGTTGAAGTCTCCTATTCTTACTTTGATTGTCTCCTTTTATTTCAATATCTCTGACAAACTGACATCCTTATGATCATCTAGGGTTTCTTTTATTTTCAGTAACATGATCTATGATTCTTTATGGGGTTCTTCCATAATTTTAGTCTCTTGATCTCCTTCAGAGTTTGCTTGTTCCATATTTAGTTTTTTACGTCTAGCAATCATTCTAGGGCAATCCAATACTTCATGGTCCATAGATTTACAACAGAGGCAGCTAGGGTTTCTCCCAGGGCATTCCTTAGCAATATGTCATGGTCTTCTGCAATTGTAACAAAGAGTTAATCATCTCTTTCTCATCCATGATCCCCAACTCTTCTTGTACTGTGCGCTAGGATCATGATGGCTAGCCTGAAAAAATTTCCTTCTAGGATCCTGCATCCATTGGTTAGTCCAAAATTCTTTCTATGCATAGGTATAACATATCTTTCATTATTCCTATCAGACCTATTCATATCAAACTTTCTTTTATCTAACAATGCTCTAGTTTTCAGGCTAGGACAAAATTTATCAAGTGTACCTAAATTCATGCTTCAGAAACAAAAACAAAAAAATCCACTTATCTTACCTATATAGAGAACAAAGCTTTCAGATCTAAAACTTGAACTATTCTTACCTTTACTAGAGGCTAGAGCTTACAGATCTTACCTCTTTTCTGCAGAAATTTCTACTTTTACCTTTCTTAGAGCATAAAGTGTTTAGATCTCACTTCTTTTCTTCAATATCAACCTCTTTATTGCAGATCTGACCTCTTTTCTTCAGATCTGACCTTTCTTTCTCGGCACAAAGCTTCGTAGGTCAAGTAGAATACTGCGCACTAGGGCAATAGATCTACACACAGAGCTTATTTTGCACAAAGCTTTTTCTTCTTTAGTTCCAGCAATCACAGTTCCAGGTCCTGACAACGAAACCATTTGTTGGCATAGGGGCAGACCTAAGGTTCAACGCTCAAGAGCGCACCAAAAAAACCCTAACTATTGGCCCTTTCGGCAACACTTGCGAAGCAGATGAAGTCTCACCCGAGGTAGAGGGAGGGGTGGTTGCAAGACTCAGATGTCTACAACCTTAGCTAGGACACCGATCTGTGATTATATATTTTACAGGGAACTTAGCATAGATCATTCATCAATATTTAACCCTTATCATACTTTATAGATAGCACAGAGCATCGTAATGAATACTTAGACTAAATATGATTCAGCACTTAGCCACAGAAATATAGATTAGATTCAGCAGATCAATAACTAAGCATCTTATATATCAGATCTAACATTCATTCATATATCATAAGCAAAGAGCATAACTAGATCTATTTAATCACAGCAAGCACTTATCCAAGAAAGATATAAACACATTATCAAAGCACAAAGCACAATACACAAAGTTACCATGGTTCGCCCCCACCCTAGGGCTACATCCACAAAGTCTTCTTCTTTATATTATCTCAGTCAAGCACTTACAGCACAGAGCTTCAGTGACCCTTACTTCGCACAGGATAGAAGATCTATGTAGCTCACTAGATCCTTCTTCCTTTCACTTCAGCACAAAACTACAACAACTTGCACTCATCCTTTCAATCTCCTTACAATCATGCACAAAGCACTTGCAATACACATCCAATCACACAGATCCAGCTACTAGCACTAAGATTTTATCTATACATCACATAGATGTACTACTCTCTCCTCTACTTACATTGCCTAAGTATCTATTTATATATTAAAAAATGGGCCTAAGCGTGGGTAAACCCAGGGGCCAACATCCCTTTCCCTTTACATCAACCCAAAAACCCTAAAAGGGACCCAAAACTAGGTCTTTCTTCCCTAATTTTTTCTTCAGGTTGCGCTGTTATCCACATTTTTGGTTATCAAGATGATGACATGATAATGACATGGTGATAGAAGATCTAGCTCTTCTTTAAGATCATTTTCATGAAGAAAGTTACACTTGTCAGTTTCTCAAAATCACTCTTTTGAAGACAGTACGCAGGCTGCATATATATTGCCTTGCGGAAATG
>JASDQU010356428.1:1089-11964 GCA_032191745.1 Picea mariana | reverse complement strand
CCACAGAACCTGAACTTCTCGGCTTCTAAAATGGACACCGGGTTAAATAACACGTGATAAGTTCTATGTACTTCCTAATGGCATCGAATGGACAAATATCCTTAGTCTTTGTCATCTTGCAGGTTGATATCTTCGTTCTTGTCAATGAAAACCAATGAAAGGGCTTATTTCCTATACTCATCCCTTATACTCATACTATTCCAACTCTTACTCCAAGAATTCACGTATTAGCATCAAAGGTATTTCTAAAAATAATAAAATCTAGGGCTTACCTCTCTTCCACATGACCTCGGGCTACACCCCTGGGATAACCTTTCAAATTTGGCTTATATGATTTTAAAAGAGGTGTTGACTAAACATTCTATTTTTTGGGTTTTTTTTTTACTGGAATCCAGCGATGTAAATTTGGAAAAAATCGTTATTTTCTGTTGTTTAAATTGTATTTCTGAATGTATAAATGGATTCAACCACTGCAAATCCAACCATTCATCACCGAATTTTAGGCAAAATCAAACAAAAATATTTACCAAAAAATAACCAAAAGGTAGAACGTTTAGACTACTCTTTAAAAAAACGTTGACGGAAAACGCAAGACTATATAAACTTGACGCGTGGCTTATGTGAAACCACTGGTAATTGAACTTTCACAAATCACCCTAAACTTATCCTTCGTGCAGTTTTGAAATGCAAGGAAGATCTGGAACATTGATCTTCCTTCCCCTCTAAGATCCGACGATTCCTATAGCTTTCTCACTTCTTTTGGACTATTTCGATCAATCTTGTCATTCTGGTGTATGATCGCTTATTCCTCTGAATGGATCATTGATCATAAACTTGATCAATGATCCTAGTATTGATTCAACCATAGTTCAAATGAAACCAACTGCAATTCTATTCCAAAAGAGGAATTCCACCGATATTTACAAAACCTGCAAATTCAACTCATCCTTCAGGTTCTTCACATATATAATGGTTTTGCAAATATAATTGACACTCCTGATCTTCATTTCTATGAAAGTAATATGCTCAGTACATATATGATTCCACGAATATATCATTGCATCAATGGAGAACTTATGAAACCATTCAATCTTATACCTAGAATACAGGGACACCTATTTTTATAGAAATCGCAGGAATAATTTATTTACTGGCACTTGAAACATAGTGTTTTCACTGCTTATATACAAGTTTATATACATAACCTTAACGACGATCGTCTCTGCTCCATAGGCCTGATTTGCATAAATTTCCCCTCTAAATGAACCTCTTGGCCACTCTGGCCTTTTACATTCTCAATCCTCACTTACACTCCAATCTTACAGATATTTCCGGTGGAATTTTCCCACCAACAAAAGGAGCAGTATGAGCAGCAAAAGCAGAATCAACAGGATCATCAGCAAGTATAGAAGCAGGTTCAGTGTGGTTGAAGCCATCTTATTTGAGGCTCTAGGCCTCTTGACTTACAACTTATTAAAGAAAAGGATTCTGAACAAAATTTATTTCAGATCCACAAATCTCTCAATCAAATTCCTATGATCCTTATATCCTTAAAATCCTTCTCTATTTATCTTAAGGTCATGTCCATTCTTAGAATTTCTTGACATAAGTAAAGTAGATTCATTTACATATTAAATCAATTTTTATACAAATATTCTAGAATTCCACAAAACATAGGAAACTTTAATGAATAGATTCATTTACATATTAAATCAATCTTTATACAAATATTCTAGAATTCCACAAAACATAGGAAACTTTAACAAAATATTCATTAGGAACCCACTTCCTTAATAAAATGTATGAAAGCACATTATTTAAGAGGAAGCGAAAGGAATACATTTGTACAAATAGATCTTCTCCTTTAACCATCTAAACCAATTTTTTTTCATATAAACATAAGAGATTCAAGGATGGGTCAACTTAGTCTAGAATCTTGGATTATCATCTAGAAGATAGAAAATTAATTAAGAAATTTATTTGGTCACATTCCCAAACTTGAGAGAAACACCTATTGTGTTGATGACATCTTGTCGTCGACGTTTCGGATCCATAGCAGGATCCATCATCATGACAAAAAAGTCTGAGAAAAATAGTAAGAGAAGAGCCTTTATTAAATAGTGATGAGGCAGGTGAAGGAGATACTTTTGGCTGAGTGAAACCCTTGTTTTAGGAGAAAATTAGGGTTGACCAGAGGTTTTGGTAAAAAATATTAATTTTATGTTGATTAAGGGCTAGATTAAGGTTAAATTAGTGATGAAACCCTAGAATTGAGGGAGTTCATAAAAACTTAAGTTAATGTTAGTTTTTGTCAATATTAATGCTATGTTAATTGTAGGTTAAGATAAAGAGGTAAAAMCTAGGTTTGAGGGAAATAATATTAGTCTTAAGTTGGTTTGTTTAAATTATTAATAATTAAATAAGGTTCATAAAATATGCTAGAATTAGGTTCAAAATTATTAAGGCTAAACTTATTTTATGTTCAAAAAAGGGGGCTAAAAATAGGGTTGACTGAAAAGTTGACCATAGGTTTTAGTAAAAAATAATATTAATTTTAAGTTGATTAAGGGTTAGACTAAGTTGATTAAGTTTAATTGAAGACCTCTTAAGGTTTTAAGAAGCCATCCTTTGGCTTCCCTACTGATTTGAGATCATTGTCCTTCTTACATGAATGAGTTTGAAAGGGGATTAAGGATGGACAAACCCAGCCTTAGGTGAGAGGTTATGGTAGAAAATTCAAGTTATATATATATTTCCCCAACAAAAACATAAATTAAAAAAAGTTGGTTGTAATGCGTAATTTTTATTTTATAGTTCATATTGAGGAATTAGATGTGGCAATTGCAAACTTGATGCCATTTTGATTAATTATTTAGAATGTGATTTATGAATAATGAGACAACTATCTTTTATTTAGATTGTAGGCATATGTTTAGACTATATGTCTTTATCTAAACACATTCATTGGTCACCAATATTCCAAATTCAAACAACATTTTCAGAGTTAAAAGAAGAGGAAAAACTTGTTTTGGATCCAAAATCAATTACACCCAGAGTTGGAAACTACATCACAAGACAACCATGAAATAACCAAATGAAAAATGTGTCCTTCTAATGATGTCACATGGGAATCACAAGATTTAATTTGTATCCAATATTACCTAAGCTTTGAGGTCAAATTATTTTTTAAAACATGGGGTATGTTATGTACCTACATCCCCTATTACTCTCTTCTTCTCTTCAATTTTTGTTCTCTCTTTTACCATGATATGTAAGAGCAACAATAATTGTCCCACATCCACTATGTTATTTTTATTTATTTTATTTTATTTAAAATTCTTCTCTTCAACTATTGTTCTCTCTTTTACCATGATATGTAAGAGAAACATGATATGTAAGAGCAACAATAATTGTCCCACATCCACTATGTTATTTTTATTTATTTTATTTTATTCTTTTCTTATAATTTTATATTATTAATTATTATTAGTTAGTAGTGCAGAAACATGTTATTTGTTGATATTGGATGTTAATGTTATATTTATATTCATATCATCAATTTTGATTAGAATATTATTCCACCAAATGAATTCTTTCAAGATGTCATGGTGTATTTGAAGGAGGGAAACAAATTGCACATTGTTATTATCCATCAATCTTTTCTCTAAAATTTTAATTATTTTGTGTTAATATAATGTACATCTTCTTCATTAAACTGGTTATGTTAGTCCCAATGTTATTGTTTCTTTAGTGAATTATTGGGTATCCATCTTAGTATGTGATCCTCTATCTCATAAGTATATTTTAATTTGGTTATGATATTATGACATTTACTTACATGGATTTTGTGTGTATAAAAATCAATTGAAGAAGACAATTTATAGTGGGGATGAAGGAGAGTGGATGCAGAATTGAAATGCCAAGGCAATTTTACTCAAGATCAAGATGCAAGAGGTCATTCACAAACCAATGAAAGAAAAATGAATGTAAAGTGTGTTTGCTAGAATCATAAGAAATGGGATATTTCGTAAATAAGCCCCATCCTCGAAGGGATATGAAGGGAAGAGGATGAAAAATACTACTTCTAACTAAGTAATGAATGTGAATACAATACAATTTTCAGCTAGATACAAATCCAATTAATGTGTAGAATCAAACTACAAGGGTTATGAGAACAAGAATGGTGAATAATAAATATGATTGATATATATGTATGTCATTGGGTTGTGAAGGTTTTTGGGGAAGCCTCACTTGTATGAACAATATGGTATTTTCCAAATTTAAAAAAATAATTATTCTCATTGCTATTTTGAATAATCAAAGTGATAATAACATGAAATTGTAATAATTGATGAATTAGAAACTCAAGAGTCATCAAATATAGTTGAAGAGTTATCTAGGGTAGTTGAAAAGTTAAAATGTTTGAAATCCAATGAACATATTAAACTAAACATGTAAATAAATACTTTTCATTCAAGTAAATGTTTCTCTTTTTTGTAGTGTAATATATATATGTGTATTTGAATAAATATATTGATGTTACATAGTCTGTTTATACTCCTGTATAATTTTATTTATTTTTTATCTTGGGATTATTCTCTCTTTTCCCAATATTTGTAGTGATTGTGGGCATGAGAATTCTAAACTATGGGACTATTATCATGTTATGGTGTTTATTATCACTTATCATATTCTTGCTAACATTTGATATAAAACAAAGAGCTTCATAATGACTTGAGACTATTATCTATTGCTTTGGATCTTTGATTATGCATGTAATTTATCTAGTGTGATATTCTCCTTATTTATATATTTGTAATCCCATTTCATTTCAACTTGATCACTAATTTGTTTCATAATAGGGAAGTATTCTTAGCAATCAAATCATTTCAATCTGGAAAGGAGTTGGGAGGGTATTAAGGTATTATTTGAGTTCATTATTAATAGTAGTGAGATTATTTTTCTTGATGTTTCATTTTCATATATACTCTTTTCTCATTTAATTAGGATTTATATAATTGTATTTTTTTTCATATTGAATTTGTTGCATTTCGTTCCATGTATTCACCCATATTCATTTATATTTCTTATTTTCACTTTCATTATTTTATATTAGATTATACATATTAGAGACATAACAACACATTTTATATTATATAAGACGATCATTCCAAAAGAAATTCCATTTCAATGTAGAAAAGTCTAATTAAGCCTTTCACCGATTAAGGAAGTGTGGTTGAGAAAGTGTATATACCCACGTCAACACCTTCATATCAAGGGAATATATTTTCTCCATTAAATATCTAATCCATGAGACATTATGATTCATATAGCCTCTCGATCTTATCCAAAATATCATTTGTAATAGTTTCATTTAATACTTTCATCAACATTGAATCGGATAAGTTGAGACCAATCAAGATAATGGTCTTCTCATTCATATTGACACAATCCTCTTGATTCATAGTATCAATATTATTTCCCTTATTGCGAGCATCCTTTAATTCTATATAAATAAGTAAATGCTCCATTTTCAATTTCCAAATATTAAAGTAAATACTCTATTTTCAATTTCCAAATAAGTAAGTTTCTCTATATTCCCATCACTTCCCGTTTAAGATAAAGTAGTTGCAACACACCAAATTCAAACTCCTTAATGGTAGACATATACAAATCTACTAGAGAAGTGAAACACAACTCAACTTCCAAATAAAATATCTCCTCCAACAAAATGTTCCAAGTGTTTCGTCGCATTCCACCATCACTTGCAATACAAGGCATTAGAGTACAACATGTACTCCTAATCCAAACAAACTCTATAATATTTAAAACCGTGACCTCTCAACTTTATCTACACACTTGGTTCATACTTAGTTGATTATATATATATATTATTATTTTGAAAATTTCAATATCAAATATCAAATTTTAGTTTATTTGTGAAATGCTTAGATAAAAATCAGGAGAATTTAATACTTAAATATTGGGGACTTTGATATCAAGAGATTGTTTAAAATTCAAAGGAAAATAATTTAAATCACTTTGTATGATTTTATTTTTATATAAATACTTCAAAAATTTTAGGGAATCAAAATATTTTTTCAATTAAAATTTTCAATATTGTATTTTTAAATATCCATAAATTTTCATCTCAATTTATTTTCCATCTATAATTTTATTTTCTTATCAAATGTTTCATTGTTTTAGGGAAATAAAAATGTTTTTTAAGATAAACTTTTTAATACTATATCTTTAAATATCAATAAATTTTCATCACAATTTATTTTCCATATATATATATGTCTCAAAAAGGGTGGACTAAATATGCAATGTCTTGGCTAAGCCATTAAAATATGTAAAGTAAATCACCCTTGAATATATCAATACTATTAAAAAGCCTATTATAAATAATATTATAAATAATTTTAAAAATAAAGACATGGACACACTTAGAAATTACAAGAACCACGTTAGAGGATCAAAACCATCTCTTTACTATTAATATCTTAAAGGAAAAAAAATATTGCATGAATAAGAAACAAGTGTTATGAGCCTCATAGTGAAATGTGATTTTACAAGACCAAAAGCACCTTGAGATGAAACAATCTATAAATTTTGTGAGATGAATAAAATAGATGATGAGCATCACTTTATATTGGAATATCATATCTACATTGACATTAGATCCAATTTCTATAACATTTGTAATATCACCAATATACATAACCTATTAACCCATAATAATTAAAGAGATCTCACAAATTTCATTTTCATGTTATTTGATAAAAAAAATAATTCAATAAATCAAAGCAATTAATTTTATGTTATAGGTATGATAGACCAAAGTTGGTGTTAGTGGATAGTAATCATCATCATCAATGTGATACATCTATTCATTCTAAATTTGACATTCTAAGATATATGTGATTGATTTTCTATTTCATCAATGTGATACATCTATTCATTCTAAATTTGACATTCTAAGATATATGTGATTGATTTTCTATTTCATTTTATTTTATTAAAGACCTGTTGATATGGAAAGTTTGGCATACTTGTTCTTGTTTTATCTTCACATATGATAAGTTTTGAAACAAGTCTTTCTATTGGTGTTTATGTTTAGTTGTTATTGAACTTATTAGATAGACATTAGGGGTTGATCACCACATTAGAACATGTTTTCTTTCAATCTAATTGTAGGGAAAAAGACAAAAATCCATTATGATATGAAATAAAAATAACCCAAAACATCTACTCCAATACATAGGGTGAAAATTTTATAATAATTGGGAGTATTAACAATCATTATGTTATGATTCTAATACCCGATTCATCTTACTTCCCATATCATAGATTTTTATCTTTAGTCAATTATGTTTGATTAAATCAATCCTTACCTAAATCCATTCCAACTATCAATATATTAAATCACATATTATCACACAAAAAATTTATTAAAAAAATCCATTTATTAATACTTCAAAACCTATCCAAAGTCTCATTCAAGATTTTTCTCTTCTTTAAAGTCAAAAGTAGCCTCTATAATAACTTTTGATTTATTAATACTTCGAAAACCTATCCAAAGTCTCATTCAAGCTTATTCTCTTCTTTAAAGTCAAAAGTGACCTCTATATTGTATTTGTAAATAAATAAATATAGAATTTTAAAAATTTATTTATAATTATAAATATTCATTATAATATTATTCTCTATATTTGTGAAATTATAATATTTTGTATTATAAGGAGAGATATTGTAGTTTTGGATAAATCAAGTCATATTACACTATATATTTTCTTTATAATTGAATGACCAAGTCATATGCAATATCATTTACTCTAACTTGTAATTCATTTCTTTTTCTCCACTCCTTAACTCATTTGTCCTTCATCCTTGCATAGAAAAATGTGTTATTTCATTTTTTCTTTATTTTTCCATTTCCTTTTCTTGCTTTTTCTTGCCTTGCATTGTATTTCCATGACTTTCCTTGCTTTTCTATGTCTAGCCTTTTCTTGAATTTCATTTCCTTTCCTTTCCTTGCCATGTCATGCCTTTCCTTATTATTTCTTGTCTTTCCTTGCCATGCCTTGCATTGCCATGCCTTGTTTTGCAATGTCTAGGTCTAGGTCTAGGCAAGGTATAGGTCTACACCTAGACCTAGACCTAGACCTTTACTTTCCATACCTTGGCTTTCCATGTCTAGCCTTGCTTTTCCTTGCATTGCCTTGCCTTGCCTTGTAATGAATTTCCTTGTCATTTCATTGTTTTTCCTTGTCATGTCTAGCCTTGCCATGTATAGGTCTAGGTCTAGGAAAGGACTAGGTCTAGGTATAGGTCTAAGTCTAGGTCTAGGTCGTGTTCATGGTGTAGGTATAGGTCTAGGTCATGTTCATGGTGTAGGTCTAGGTCTAGGTCGTGTTCATGGTATAGGTATAGATCTAGGTCTAGGTCTAGGTCATGGTTTTTCCATGCCTTTCCTTGCATTTCATTGACTTAGACCTAGACATAGACCTAGACCTAGACCTAGTCCTATACCTAGACTACAACCTGAACCTAGACCTAGACCTAGAACCTGGTTCTGATCTCAAACATGTTTCCAACAAAACCCTAAAAAACCATCGACCCTCCTGGTAAACCAAAAGGAAACAATGTGCATAGCATGCACGACACAATCTCACCCGAGATAGATTTTATGGGTGACTACAATACTCAGGTGTTTGCAGTCTAGGAATGAGTGGGGATTGGTGGTTGTGTTATTTCTTCCTTATTCATTATCCTTGTTAACCATTCAATTACTTCTATGAGTTATTAATGTTTTAACCTATGCATGCATGCTTATAAAGCTACTTTAACCATTTATTAATAAGCTAATGATCAACATAAAGTAAATCATTCATTAAAAATCACACATAACACAAGGTTTACCATGGTTCACCCCCTCCCAGGCTACGTCCACAAAGACCTGGCTTCTCTGCTCTTTTATTTATTTTGCTGCAAAATCTTGCGCTGCGTGCATTACATCTTCAGTAATACAATCAAGATTGAGGGTAAGAACCCTTTTTGAGGCAAACTAGATCACACCAGGCTCCTCATCCTCTGAGATAACCCTCAAATACTACCCTAATCGACTCTTCTACAAGACTTATTACAATAAACAACTCACAAATTCATAATAATCAACTCTCTCTATCCTTAACTCGCATCCTCTTCTAGACCTCTGAGGTCCTTATTTATACTACTTTATGGCTTATAGCCATTAAAATATTTGTCAAAAACCATAACCCTATCATGATTAGGCTTGTATTCCTTCATGCCACTTTTCTTTTATTCTTTCATGCTTATTTTCCTTCTTTTTATGCATGCTCCTTTCTTTCCACCTGTTGCACATGCTCCAAAATTAGGTCTTCCTTTCCAAAAATAAGTCTTTCCCAAAACAGAGCTTTCTCCAAAAATAGGCCTCCTCCCAAAATAGACTTCCTTCTCAAAATAGGCCTACGCCCAACAGGCCCCCAATACTAACATGTGGTTTATCTCGAGCCACTTAGGTAGTGCGTGCTCCCTGTACATCCTTTTCCAAATTGTGGAATGTCTCTGTGAGTTCCTTTCCTTTTTCCCTCAACTGTGCAGCTTTTTTTGTTAGTGCCTCAACTATCTACGTTGTTATCTCTTCCTGTAGTAATTTTGTGCCTTCTAAATGTTCTTGTGCCATTGTCGTCTTCTCTTCCTCCATTTGCATAATCATATGTGTTGCTTGTTCCTAGAGGGATTCCAATTGAGCTTGTCTTTCTTGCTTATTTGTTTGTGCTATATTTAGCTTTATCTATAGGGTCTTCATTTATTGGGTGCCCTTCAAGAGATCTGTCATAATCATTTTTTTATGTCATTGCTTTAACTTATGTATGACAACGCTGATTTTCTCCTCTTCTTGGTCCAACTATTGGACCTTTTCATCCTCTTCTAAAATGGTCCAAATATGTGTGCTTCTATTGAACAGCTCTGAGACTTCCCTCACTTGTTTTTACATATCCTCTATTTAGAGTGTAAATTGTTGTTCCCTCTGTTCTGAAACCTCAGGAGGAGTTGTGGGATTAATATTTTCTTTTAGCTTCTCCATTTCCTACCTACCTATATCCCTCAATTATCTGTGAAATCATTTTTATCTTTTATTATGCGCTCCTCTCTGGTGCTTGAGCGATGTCTGGTATGTGGTTGTATATTGTTGTTATCCCTTGCTCTAGCTTATCAGCATGCTATTTTTCCTCCTCTTTCTCCGAGGTCAGTTGGACGTAGGTTATTTACAACATTTCAGCGACTCCCCTACCCACCTGTAACACCCCAGGTTTTGAACCCCCATTTTAAATAATCTATTGTTACAATGTTCAGAGGACAGAGTGCCCAAACAATTATTAAAAGGCCAATGTGCCCAAGACATGTAATGTTTTTATCATTATTAATAACAAATACATGGTTGGTTGCTAGATGAACAAGGACTAGAGTTATAGGGGGTTATGATTGCATAAGAGAGGGGGGATTGAGGGGCTAAGTGTTTATTCCCTATGTCAATTACCCTTTTTGCCTAAGGGATGGGATGGATTACGTAAGCTTCTTGGGGAAGGCCAGGAGGTTGATTTTTCCATGAAGTTACTTAAACCCGCCTATGGTCCGATGGGGATGTTGGTCATTGGCTCATTCGCTCCTTCACTTATGCATTCACACCATTCTATCCTTCATGCACTTCCATGCACCTCCTTACCCATTCATTGATCCATCCGTCAACCGCGTCTTGGCTTGGGAAAGGGATCCGAACTACCTAAGAATTAGCCACAAGATAGATGGTTGTAGTGGTCGCTGGAGTGATCCAATCGTGACTTGAGG
>JASDQU010356427.1:0-11964 GCA_032191745.1 Picea mariana | reverse complement strand
CCATACCTTAGAGCCTTGATATTATTACCATGACCCTGTAGTCTTTCCTTATTCAGTTGTAACCATACTCTATCTCCCACTTTAAATTTTTCCTCTATCCTGTGCTGGTCATTTCTATCCTTGTACTTTTCTTGTGACTTCTTCATTGTCTCCTATACTTGCAAATGGATCTTCCCGATCTTCCCGACCTTTTTTTCTTCCTTTGGTGCATCTCTTGTGAGGTCCTCCCTCACTCCACCTTGTTTTCCATATACAAAATCTAAGGGTGAATTATTGTAAAATATCCATAGCAAGTTTCAAAAATGGACTTACCAGTAGAAGTGTGGACTTCTCTATTATAAGAGTGGTGTATATAGATCAAATTTTCATCCTAAGTCTTCAGATGGTTCTAATTGTAACCCCTCAAAAGTTGCACCAAAGTCTTGTTGACAACTTATGTCCGCCCATCTATATGTGGATGTAATATTGTATACCTCTTCAACTTAGTGTCCATGTTCTCCCACAACGTAGTCCAAAATGCATTGAGAAATATGATATCCCTTTATGAGGTGATGCTCCTTGGTATCCCAAAGTGCACCCAGACATGTTCAAAGAACTTATTTTCTTCTTCTTGTCTAGTGATGGTTTTTTTACAAGGCATGAGAAGGCCCATTTTGTTGAAACTATCAACTACCAGAAATAGATAGTCACATCATTTCCTGATTGTTGGTAAACCTCCCACAAAATCCATGGAAATGTTTTCCCAAGTTTGAGTGGGTACAGATAAGTAATGGTATATACCTTTATTCATGTTGTTGGGATTGATGGTACAACAAAATATACATCCTCTAATATATTGTGCTACATCTTCTTGCATTCTATACCAATACACATATCTTCATAAGTTGGCAATTATCTTCCTAACACTAAAATGTCCTACAACCTTGGAGGTGTGAGCCTCTCTGATAAGTTTTAATCATTCTCCTTTAGGAACACATAGCTTGTTGAGCTTGTAGAGTAAACCATTATAGAAATGATAGTCATCATTTTCATCACCTTCTTCTATATGAATTTTCCGTTGTAGTTGTTGAAACACCTCCTTGAAGTCCACATATTTTGTGTATGCCTCTTTGTATGCATCATGGGTAAAAGGATCCATGTGCATTAGAGTTCCCAAATCTGTAATATTAGATGTGGTTGGTAATGAAATCATGTCTGCCAACTTATTTTTTATACCCTTCTTATACTTTATGACCAAATGAAATTGTTGTAAAAACACCATCCACCTATAATGTCTAGTTTGTTGTAGATTACTATGGGCATGAAAATACTATAGTGGCTAGTGATCTGTGTGGATGATAGTCTCCTTTCCCATCAGATAGTGTTTCCACTTTTTCAAAACTTTTACCAAGGAATAGAGCTCCTTGTCATAGGTAGGGTAGTTGACAACTTCCCCGTGAAATGCTTCTGAACGATAGCATATGGGCCTTCCTCCCTGTATCAGTACTGCTCCCATAGCATACCCACTTGCATATGTCTCCACTTTGAAAGGATTATGTAATTTTGGTAGGGATAGCACCGATGCTTGACTGATATTTCTTTTCAACTCATCAAATGCCTTATGTTGATTCTTCCCCCAATGGAAACTCTTACCACTAGTTATTATGGCGTGGAGTGGTGTAGCCACTGTTGAAAATGAATCTATGAACTTCTGCAAGTATTTTTTCACCCCCAAAAAAATCCTAACTTTAGTGACATTTGTAGGAATTTTCCATTTCATGATGGCCTCTATATTTTTGGGATATATATTAAGCTCCCCTCCACCGATCACATACCCAAAATACACCAAACATTGTTGAGAGAACTCACATTTATTGAGATTCTCTAGTTGTTGGTGTTTTACAGAGTCTCTAACACCTACATAAGATGTGACCTATGCTCCTCCTAGGTAGAACTATAAACCAATATATCGTACAAATAGATAATAATAAATGAATCTATATGAGGGTGTAAAACGCCATTCATTAGTCTCATAAATGTAACCAATGCATTGAATAAAGTTGATGGCATAACCAACCACTCATACAAACATTGCCTTGTCTTAAAGGAAGTCTTCTAGGTATATTATTCTTTGACTCGTACCTAGTGATATCCTTATTTCAAATCCATCTTAGTGAATTACTTGGAATGTTGCAACATAGCCAATATATCATCGATCCTTGGTAGGGGGTATCGATTATTTAGTGTAATAGTGTTCAATTCCCTGTAATTGATACACATTCTCCAAGTCCCATCATTCTGGGGAATAATTATGATGGGTGAACCACAAGGTGAGGTACTTTGTTGAATTACACCCTACTCAAACAATTTTTGCAATTGCTTCTTCACTTCGTTCACTTCCATAACAGACTATCTATATATCCCAATATTCAACAATGGGGAGTCTAGCAACAACTGTATTTCATGCTCCACTTCCCTCTTCAGTGGTATCCCTTTAGAATGCTGTAACACTCCTCTGTATTTTTGTAGAAACTCCTCCAATTGTTGTTTCTTCTCCTTAGTACACCCCTCCAAGGATTTGTTGGATGTATGGGCTGACTCGGGTTCTACCTTAGTTCTCCGAAAAAAACCTTTTCACCATTAGCCCTTCTGGTAAACAAGAAGGCTACGCTGCACACAAACTGCACAGCACAGTCTCACCCAAGATGGATTATGGGTGACTACATGATGCATATGTCTACAGTCATGGAAGGGATTGGGGATGTTCTTTTTACTAATTCTATACTTTTACATGAATTCTACCATACATTCATCAGATCTACCATTTTATTCATTCAACATCGTATATTTTGCATACTCGTTTTAGTGCACACTGCAAATAAACCCTAACAGATGCATTCATATAACCATTAATTTATAATTGAAAAAACAAAACAAAAATCATTTAGATGCATTGCAACACATTATTTTACCGTGGTTCACCCCCCTTGGGTGACATCCACAAATATCTTCTTCTCTATTCATTCTTCATCAAACTAGCATTGCGCGCATTACATCATATGGTCTAAGAATGGTGATCCTGACCATCATCACACTAAGCTCCACAACTTGTGAATTGACCCTCAATTACACTCCATAGTTCGCCACTAGCTCCTTAGTTAAACAACCAAAACTGAACATCTCAAAGACTCAAGACTCAAAAAGGTTCTCTAAAATTAAGGTATTCTCTATAAAAAAGGACACCTCAATCTACCTCATACATCTTCTATTTATACTACAAAATGGATAAAATCCCTTACATTATGACTCAAAAACCCTAATTCTAAGTGGACTCCACTTGTCCACTTTCTAACTTTCTTCCATGCAGTTGGTCTTCTATCCAACCGTTCCTTGCACTGATCTTCTTTCTTTCCTGGTGTGTTTCTTCCTTTTCCCTTTGTCATGTCGGTCTTCCTCCTTTTGTGGCACACGTAGATTCCTTTGGTCCATTATGCCTCACATATTGCGCTTAATTCCCAAAATTCCCTGCTCCAACAGGCCCCCAACACTAACCTATGACTCGTCTCTAGCCACTCAGGCAGTGTGTGCACTATGTATTGATTTCTCCAACTCCTAGAATTGTTTTGCTAGTTCACCCACTTGCTTCTTTTCCTACACACTTGTCTCTATTAAGGTCTCCACAACCTGGGTTGTGACGTGCTCCTTCAACACTTGTATTCTTTCTTAATGCACCTATTCTATTAAGGATTTCTCCATTTCCAGAGTTGTTATCATCAATTATGTTTGTTCTTGTAGGGGCTCCAACTGAGCCTATCTGATTTTTCGTTCCTCCTGGATTGTCTGTATTTTTTCTCGTAGGTTTTTCATTTCCTACGTGACCCTCAATATGAGGGGTATGGCCATTTCTTTATTTGTGTGCTTTATATCCTGAACTACAACGTTCATCTTTTCTTCTCTCTAGTCCATCTTCTCGATCCTCTCATCTTCTATTAGGCTTGTCCATGTATGTTTTGTCCTCTTGTAAAGTTTTGTTATTTTCTTGACTTCCAATGGAAGAAGATTTTCTTGTTCTGTTGCTTGTTTCTCCCTTTTGGATCTGACCTCTAGTAGGGTAGTTGGTATTATTTTCTCCACCAATTCTCTTATCTCTTGTTTGTATTCCTCCACTGTTTGTGTGATATATTTAGATTTTATTCTACATTGATTACTCCTACTAGTGCGCTATCCATAATTGTTTGGAAGATTTATTCAAGTCTTTTCTCTAATTTATCCATGCGGTGTTTTTCTTACTCTTGTTCCAATCTCACTTCTGTAATAATTGTCTCTAGCACTTCCTTAGCTTCCTTGGTTGTCTCCAGGTTTTGTGCATCTATCTTGGCTTTGGATTGGACTTTGTGCGCCATGCTTATCTGTATCTTATATAATGCCTTGATTTGTATCCTCGCCAATACTAGCTCCATATGTTGTACATCCTTAACTTGTTTCTTCTCCATTTCCTTATCAATTTGAATCATATCTTTGGTAATGCTAAATCTTTGGCTTGCCAATGTTGTTAGTTGAACTGTTGCTTCCTCACTCTGCGTTGTTTTCAGTTGTGTTGCATCTTCAAGTTGTTCCTTTGTAACCCATATCTGCTCCAATGCCTGTATGACGACTGCCAGTTCTTGCTTTATCCTCTCTCTTTGTTTTTTTTCCTCCTCGTATTCTTTTGCGACACAGTCTTGTACTCTCTTTGCAACTAGTTCTGCATCATCCTATGTTATGGTATATTCAAGGACTTCCGTGTGCGCTTTCATTTTCTTGCGCGCTCCACATGTATATACAACAATTTTCTTTGGTGGCCTTGACTGTGTTGGCTCTCTTATTCCTAGGGTATCTGGTATGTCCCCTCCTGCCTATCCCTCCTACACAGGGATGCTATCCTTCTTTTGTGTCATGCCATTAGTGGGTAGTTTTGAGGTCCTTCTATTGTGTGGTCGTCTTGGGGCTAGTATTTTTCTTTGATGTTGCACTCCCCCCTGTTGGATTTTTGCACCTTATTGTTGCTCTCGTATTTTTTATTGGGGAACTTTTGTTTGTGATGCGCCTGCTTTTGTTGGTTGTTTTTCCTTCTCTTGTTGCTTGTCCTTTGTTGGTTGCTCGATTGGAATCTTCCATTCTTCTTTCCAGTCTTTCATTTACCATTGGAATTCTTTTGCTATGATTCAATATCTCATCTATAGCCACTCCTTCTATGGATCCCTTTTGGCCTTTATCCATATATTATGTCGTGATGCCTTAAATGTTTTTATCATTTTTTTCTTCTCCACCACCTCCTGTGGGATCCTCCAAGTCTCTACAAAATTTTCTTGTATTTATTCAAGGTATGTATTGAATATGTTGGTATTTTCCTATCTTTCTCTTGTGACAATTGTGTTCCACAATGATTCATATTGCATTGCGCGACACTTTCCAGTTCTCTGACAAAACATAGTGTATTTGGGGTATTCATGTTATGTGTACCAGTTCTTCGAAATGCCTTCTAATGTGTGAATAAAATGGTGTGGCCATTATTCTGGTGGTACTAATCTCCATTGAACCATGCACCTATCCACATGTTCTCTGGGTTCTCCAAATCCATCATATTTTTTCAAATCTATATTCTTCTGCTCTGCACCAAATCTAATGTGCAGTAACCTTTTTCACTCAAACACATTGTTGATGTTCTTCTTATGTGTACCCCACCATCTTCGAGGTGTATATTTCAAAGCAATATACAATGCTGGTAATATCTGATTTTATACTACTTATAATTCAAACTTCATCAAGAAATATTCTAAGTCACTCATACCATAAAAAGTAGGAGGCTCTCTTACCTCTGAACCAATCCATCTCGACGCATGCGTCATTCTGTCACATCTTCTATTGGATAATTCACATAGTCTTTGCTGCTAGTTTTTCATTCATGTGTTAGAGTGTAAAGAACAAGAACTAATACTCCTCCAAATGTGCATGCCATCTGCAGTTGGGTTGATATAATCGTCTTCGCACGTAGTTGTTCTGTATAACTGATTTACATCTTTTGTAAGAATATTGTCTGTCCCAGGTTCCACATACCTTCCTCCTTATTAACGATCCAATTGAACAATAACTATGTACTCTCCGTATTCAAAAACCATCTTCCTTGTCTTCAAATTGATAATAGCCTAGTTATCAAAAGCCTAATCTAGACCCAAAAATGTTGGATATGGAGAATTTTTTTCCACTATGTCAATGAATTCAAAGTCTACGATGGTGCACACACATCTATATCTACTAGAATTCCTTTCAATATTCCAATTGGAACCACTCTATGTTGATTTTCAAATTTCAACTGAATAGGTGAATAACCCAATTGAGGTTCTCCCATAGCTTCCAGGTATTCTTTGGCAGAACATTGACTTCAGACCCTAAGTCTAGTATGATATCCCCCATATTGAAATCTCTTATGTTTGCATTCAACCTGAAATCTCTACTTTTTCTTCTCTTCTTCCAAACTTGATTCACTATTTTTACCACTTCTTCTCCAGGATTACACTTTTCTAATAGATTTTGCAATATTTGTAAAGAGTTTCTATCATTCAACAACTTTACACAAGACCCAAATTTTTTTATTAAGTTACTAAATTTCTTTTAAGGCTACTCTTTGTTGGTCTGATCAAATTATGGAGGCATTTCACACACCGGTATCTCATCTTTTGGCTTTGTTCTTGAAGTAGACACAATGTTTTCCTTCAAAATTTCATGTTTAGCTTCTTTGAATATCTATATTTTTTTGCATACATCAAAATTTTATTCAGGCGTTGTATTCTTTTGGACCCACTGGTATTGATCTTGATACTTATTTGTTGCATCTTCTCCCATCTTGGATCCACCTCTAGTAACTATGTTAATCTTCTTTTCATCATCTTCTCTATTTTCTACAACAATCCATTGGAAATTATGATTGGTTTGGTTCCTCTTGTCCTGTATTTTTATCAAAAGAGTTAGTCATTCTTCTATTTCATGGCTTGTTGTGTGACAATACATACATGTCACATGTGGATGTGGGAAGTATCTTGCATACTTCTCTAGTTTCTAACAATTATGACAAATTTTTGGTCCTCGACCTTCTCCAAATCATATTCCTCCACGATCTCCTCCTGTGAATCCTCCTATATTTCCATGATTATCTCCATGCAGTGTATTGTACTAAGTTCCTTGATTATACTACGGTTGTGCATTATTGTACTATGGTGGTGCTACACACTGTTGTGGTGGTGCTCCAAACTATTTCACATTGTTGTATTGTGGTTGTTGCATGTTGTTATACTGCGGATGTTGTGCAGGTTGTCATGATATATGTTTAGCCTACACCCTATATGTATCTGAAATCCTTTCTTTCACTATCTCCAAAGTTTTGCAGTCCTTGTATTCATTTCCAACTCACTTACAAAAATTACAAAATGTACTTTTCGGTATTGTCTTATATTTCTTCATCGGGGGGAAATGATAGGGATCATTCCCATGTATTTTGAAAATTTCACACCATTGTCCTCCTGAAGCTAAAGGGTTTGGCATACCCACTCCAATATACTATGCAAATAATGGACACTCATTCTTATGATGCAATTTTGTCATGCACATTGTACAAACATCCTCTATTTTCTCCTTTCCTTTATTCTGATTCAACTGGAATGTTAAGTTCTTCAGATATTGTCTCAGCTCTTCCACAACTGGATATGTATGCTTGTACTAATTTTGTTCTAACTTCAATGTTGCTTGTAGAGCCTCATCCTGCCTCTGGAATTTATGTTTCCTCAAAGGATACTTCAAATGTGGAAACAACAAATTAACAAACAAATGTCTATGATGCATATCAGTAATAGGGTACTTTAACTTACCTTTGATCCTTTTAAACTTATGATCAACCTCCCAAACTGATTCTCCTGGTTTCTGCTTAATTTATATCATCTCATTCATAAACTCATCTTTTGAACTTGGTTTCTGAAATTCATTTATTATCTGCCTCTTTACTTCTGCAACATTTGTAGGTGCTCCTATTGGGTTATTTTCTGTCATACCCATGTACCAATCTAGGGCGCGGTCTCTAAATGTGATTGCCAACTGTGCAACCTTTGTATCTTCATCTGTAATCTGCTTTTGTTCCCATATCTTCTAACAGATAACCAAATGATTTTGTGGGTCATCTATCCCATCCCCTCATAACTCTGTTAACCTAATAGTTGGATCTTGTCTTGCCATTGTGAAGTTTGTTGAACTACCACCTCTGCATGGTGTATATACTTGAATGCTACTTCTTGAACTTGCACTTCTTCTTGAATTTTCATTAGACCCACAAATGGAGATCCTTCTTGTGCGCTGGACCCATGACCTTTGTTTTTCCTCTCATATGTGGCGTGAAATATATCCTCAATCAACCCCATGGCATGGAGATCCTCTACCTATTCCTCATCGTTTTCCAAGCCATCCTACTCAACTACTTCCCTCTTCTTTTTATTCATATTATACTGGTAGGGTCGTTCGCTATGTGTCACACCTGCTTTCCTTATGAATTCCCTAGTCTTTTCATCATCCATTATGATGGGGTCCATTGCTTCCTTCTTCTGGATACTCTCCAGAGACTTCTCCATATCTCAGATCTTCCTTAGTGTTTCCCCCAACTCCCCCATGTGCGCAAAGTGATCTACATGTCTGATTCCATGATCATCACGCCTTTATCATGTAATAATATCTTGTTTGATGTGTAAAGATATGTAATGTACCTTCCTCTAGGTCCCTTCAATAAATCTTGCTCTACAACAATATATGAATTCGTTATTTCGACTGCAAATTCAGTATTAAACCCCGCAGTGATATTTTCTAACTAGAAATCCACTGCGCGCATGAATTTATTATTAACCCTTTCCAACTATGCAATGTTCCAAGGAGACCACTCTACTAGCCTAATCCTTATTCGGATGGGTATCCTTAAACCTTAATAATCATTCCTATAATAACTCTGGGAAGTAACAAAAATATGCTTCATGCAAATCAGTAAACACATACCTCTACAGATACTGGTGTAGTGTATACCTGGAACCCTTATTATCTTTCTGTGCGAACGCTAGCTCCTTTGTCTCCAACCATCTTTCAATCTCTTGCTTTGTAGGATTCCATGACCTAAAAATATCTTTCTACCAATGCATCTTCTTCACCAAACCCCTTCCAGGTTGTCCTGATTTCCATCCGACATCGCAACCATTTTTTGGATGTATGGGATAACACAGGTTCTACCTTAATTCTCCAACAAAACCCTTTTCACCATCATCCCTTCTGGTAAACCATAAGGCTACACCGTGCACAGAGTGCAAAGCGCAGTCTCACCCAAGATGGATTATGGGTGACTGCAAGACGCAGATGTTTGCAATCATGGAAGCGATTGGGGATGTTATTATTACTACTTCTCTACTTTTACATGAATTCTATCATATGTTCATCGGATCTACCATTTTCTTCATTCAACATCGCTTATTATGCATACTCATTTTACTGTGTGCTGCAAATAAACCCTAACAGATGAATTCATCTAAACATTCATTTTTAATTGCAAAAACAACAAAAATCATTCAGACGCATTGCAACACATGATTTTATAGTGGTTCACCCCCCCTGGGATACGTCCACAAATATATTCTTCTTTATTAATTCTTCATCAAAATAGCATTGCACAAATTACATCATATGGTCTAAGAATGGTGAGGCTAACCAGCGTCGCACCAAGATCCACAACTTACAACCTGACCCTCAGTTATACTCCATAGTTTTCCACTAGCTCCTCATCTATACAACCAAAACTGAACATCTCAAAGACTAAAGACTCAAAAAGGTTCTCCAAAAGTAATTTCTTCTTTGTCAAAAAGGACACCTCAATATACCTCATACATCTTCTATTTATACTGCAATATGGGTAAAAACCCTTACATTATGACGCAAAAACCCTAATTCTAAGTGGACTCCACTTGACTACTTTCGAACTTCCTTCTATGCGGTTGGTCTTCGATCCAACTGTTCCTTGTGCTAATATTCCTTCTTTCCTGGCGCATTGCCTCCTTTTCCCTTTGTCACGTTGGTCTTCCTTCTTTTCTGGTGCGCACTATTTACTTTGGTCCATTATGCCTCACTTATTTCACTTAAATTCGTCTACTCCAACAGGATGCCTTCACTCTCATTGACTCATCATCAGATTGATTTTCTCTTAAGAAAAGTAAAATATATCTCTTACTAGAAGTAATCAACTTCTTGGCTTGATTGCCACTTACCAATGAGATCTTTGACTTGCCTCTATGAACATTGATGATGTAGGACTTCTCATCCTTGATCAATCGGTATTGTTTGGCTCTCCGCATGAATATTTAATTCCTCATATACATGTAAGGGCTTCCAAAAACTACTCCACATACATCAAGGGGTACTACATCCAATTCCACTTCATTAATAAAATCAACACTTATAGAAAATTTATTCTTACACTTTTTCGTTACATTTATATCTACATCCTTGTTTGCCCAACCCAATGGATAGGGGCTAGGATGATTTTGAACCTCCAATCCAAGATTTTTGACCAGACCCACTGCTATGAGATTAGGTTGTGAACCACAGTCGAACAAATCATCTATATTGGTCTTCTTGACTTGAATCTTGATGTGGAACAGCTTGGCCATCTTCTTCTCTTACTAGTGATGAAGGATACTCGGATTCACCTCCTTATACACAGATGTGAAGACAATATTGGTATCAAAATTTAAGATACTTTCAACTTGATTGATTGAATCTTTGGTTAGAAGGTTATTTTTGTTTCGCTTCTTCTTTCAATTCTTTGGGTTTAGCTCTGGATGTAGTTTCCAACATTTTTCCTCGTTGTGACCATAAATTTTGCAATGATTGCAATGGTTTCTAGGATAATTAATCTATTGTACAGTGGTTTTTTTTCTTAAATTTTCCCCCTTTCCACTTCTTCTTCCCCTCCTTGGAAGCTTCCTAGTTCTCTTTCTACTTCAAACCATTTGGTTTCCCCTTCTTTTATCCTATGTTTTCCAAGTATTGTGCATGTACACAAGGCTCATCCACTATCCTTGGCTTGAAGAGAATCATCTGCTTTCATAGATGATTGTGTAAACCCCCCAAATACTTGAGGAGTACATCTGGGTTCTTGGGAGAGATACCCAACATGATGGCCATATTTATGAACTCAGTGGTGTATTCTTGTACATTATACCCCTGCCTTTGCCTGAAGTAGTGCCATCGGGTCCATTGGTCCTATACATACCTGATAGGGTATAATTGGGACTTTATGATTGTTTTGAATTTCTCCCATCTAGTTACTGGTGAATCACCCTCCATCCTAAGTGTTTATGTCTAGCTTTCCCACTAGGTTTCTTGGACAGTTGGTTTTGATTGATGTCAACTCTTGGAGAGTGATATTGGATATTTATGTAACCCCTTAGAGATTTATGTCAACCCTTGGAGAGGTCCAGATATATGAACGATATGTTTAACAGTTGATTGAAATTAATGGTGAGATAGTTGGGTGCATTTGAAGAAGCCTACATGTATCCCCGGAGGTGTGGTTATGGGACCCAAAGTTGGTTGAGGAATATGGAAATGAAGGATAGTGAAATTGCAAGTAAGACACTCATAGATGGATAGTCCTTGTCATGTGGTTTTCAGTGATAATTGGTACGCCACGTGGTTCCTCACAGTTAGGGAGATATGGCCTTGTGAATTTGGAAGCCCCAAAGAATGGTCAAGAAGCCCTAGTTGGTTACAAGTCAATGAATGAAAGGGTAAAGTGCTTGTAACAAGAAACCCGTAAAATAAGGAAAGAGGTTACCTAGAATTAGTATAGATACACCTCAAAGTGTCTCTCATTTATACATACACACTTACAATTGAATATCTATCTTGTGAATGTTATGGTCTAGTATT
>JASDQU010356423.1:0-10579 GCA_032191745.1 Picea mariana | reverse complement strand
CTTTACACAAGAAAATAGATATACAATATGTACAAGTGTATTCTTAATGAGTGAGCTTTGCCTCTTATTTATATCTTCATGTAGCATTACCCTTTCCTTATTTTAGGGCTTCTTCATTTAAAATAAATTCTTTTGCAAATCACTTTGACCCTTGGGGGCTTCTATAAAACTCATGAGGGGTTCTCCAACTTCATATGGTCATAAATCTCCAACCGTGAGGAGTTATGTGACATTCCACATACCACCAGAAATGGCATGACAAACACTATCCATCTAGGATAGTTTCACTAACAAATTCAATGTTCTTCATCTCATTATTCCACAAATAAGCATGGGTTCTCTCACTCTGCAAAGCAACTTCCCGTGAGGGATTTCACCATAAGGGGACCACTTTGGAGTTAATCCATATTTACTTCTTATCAACCATGACAAAACAATAATGAGTCATCTTTACATCAAAAAATCTTGGGTCCATTACCCAAACCTTTGTGCTACGGGGATTTCTTCAAGGGATCAATGACAACCAACCTTAATCAACATTTTGGACATAATTATTTTCTTGTTTGGGTACTCAATTGCCTCATAGCTCATCCTATCATCCTCAATATGATGGACAAACTGAGATAGTGAACAAATGTCTGGAAGGCTACCTTCGTTGCTTTGTCTCTGATAAACAAACACAATGGTTCAATTGGTTACCCTTGGGAGAATGGTGGTATAACACTTCCTTTCATACTGCAATAAAAATGACACCATTTATGGCACTCTATGGATACCACCCTCCTTCCATCACTTCTTCTCTAAAATAAAAATCTAAGGTTCAAGCAGTGGAAGATCATATCGAGCATCAACAACAAGTTCTCCAAATATTAAAGGACAACCTGACCATGGCTCAAAATCACATGAAACAACAAGCAAATCAACATCGTAGTGAAATAAGTTTTGAAGTAGGGGATTGAGTGTTTTTAAGACTACAACCATACAAATAGATGTCCCTCAAGCAAGCCAAGAAGGATAATAAATTATCAGCAAAGTACTATGGCCCTTATATGGTATTGCAAAAGATTGGTACTATGGCATACAAATTGGAGTTGCATGCATCTTCACGAGTACACCCAGTTTTCCATGTTTCATTCTTAAAGAAGGTTATAGGTGACAAGATCCTAGTTCAAACTATATTTCCAGAACTTGACGAGGAAGGAAAAATCATATTGGAGCCTGAAGCCATCACTGACACAAGAATTTGCCAATTGAGGAATAGATCCATTTCAGAGTATCTCATTAAATGGAGGAAACTACCAGCTGAAGATTCCACTTGGGAAGATGAGTCTTTTATACAGAAGCATTCAGAGTTACTCAAGCGTTGCGGACAACACTTGTCTCAAGGGAAGGGGCATGTTAAGCCCTAAATAGTGACTCATTACCCCTTAATTGGGGCATATTACATTCGTAATGTTATTTTATTTATGTCATCTTTAGTCTATTAGTTGCAATTATACCTCCTAGTCTCCTATATATACCAAGGAGACATTTTCATTTGGAATCATCTTGTAATTGAACATTTATGTGGGCATAAGGAGGTTTCCCCCTCGAAGAGGCTTATTATTTGAATTTCTCTCTTTTTCAAGGTGTTGAGTACTTATTCTGAGGTTTTTCTATGCTGTATTGGTATTTGGTTCCTAACACTATTACAAAATGAACTAGAACCCACTTAATAACGAAACCCTAGATGGGGTTGAGGCACAAAACCAAACATGATATTATTTATGAAATGATTTCTATTTATTACATTGGGATTCACCTTTCTTATATAGAGTTGAAGAGGTGATATTTGTCCAAAACCTTAAAAGCTAATGATAAAACCAAAAATCCCATCTTTTAGCTTAAGTCACTAAGGTGAATTTATAACAAAGGTAAGCCATATATTCTAACACCCTCTCTCAAGGCTTACAACAATGAAAACAAAACTCACTGAAAGAAAACATACTTTGATTGCAAACATATTTTCTGAAACAACAACAAAATAAAAAATTCTTTAGATGCTTATTCTTTGAAAATGGTGCTTGAACTAATAAGACTCTTTCAAGCTACTCCCTATTCCATCGAAATGTATAGTCTCATAGGTGTAATCCAAGTTATTATCATCATTGGAAATCGTTTGCACACGAAATGTCTTGTAACCCTTGTAAAGGTGCGAGATTGAACTTTTAGATATTGGATCTCCCTTAAACTATAGAACAACAATATCCACATGCATGCCTCATAACACTAATGAGATACAATTTATCCAATCCACAAGCATATAGACTATTGAACAAGGATCTATCATCCCCTTCATCACTTGTCTTCAAAGTGTGGGCCTCTTAAAATGCAAACAATGCTAGTTCTTCAATGGGGTCATCATTACTATAAGTGTTTGATGGATTTTCAACAATGGCTACATTCGCGGATTCTTTGAACTTTTCTTTTGAGTGTTAGGATATTTAGACACTTAGGAGTTAGTTAAGATCAACTTGGTCTAATGTATTGTTTTTATTTATTTATTTTTATATTGGGGGAATCGACAACTCACAGTTCTCGTACTCGCGTGACATGAGGTCGATACCCGTCCGCTACCACTATAACCCCATGTCCGCCACACAACCCGCAAACATGGAGAACAAATAATTCAGGGTGAGAATCGAACTTGAGACCTCCTTTACATATTTCCTTCCATTTACATGGCACTTGCCAATCGGTTTACACCCTTGCGGGCGGTCTAATGTATTGTTAGGTTAAAGTGTGTTTTTCATTATTATTATGCATTAGTATGCATTTGTAATCCGACGGTCACGATATGTTCTAGACATAGAGTGATCCGATGGATCATATTCTCCTTGATATTAACAACTACAATGATCTGTGGATTAACACTCGATTGGTTCATGATATCTATTTAAAAAACATAGAGGGTCATTTGTTGATGATCGATTGTGAGAAAATCTCTTATAATATTTTCTTTTGCATTAATAAATTGCTTCAAGTGGCTATGTTGGCTGGGGCTGTGGATGTTTTCCCATTGGGGTTTTACCACATAAAAATATCAGTGTGTTGATCTATTATCTGATTGTGTGAATGATTAATGAAGGTGACCATTCTCTATTAGAATACCCTGTGTTGTCAAACATGGTATTAGAGCCCGTTTGAAGTCCCGCTCCCATTGTAGATCGAGATATTGAAGTTGTGTTGTCGCATCTTTGGTTTATGTTATTTTCGTACATTTTTGGGCCGAGAGGACAATTCCATTGTGTATGGAGTGCTCATTTTATATAGAAACAATTTTTGTTTCACTCAAAAAGGTTTCCGTTTTCCTAAGATACAACCATTTCAATTAGATATGGAGGTATAAAGTCTTAATATGCCCATTTTTTAATTTTTTTTACAGAGATAATAATTCTGTTTTCTGTTTTTGTTTTTGGGTTGCTACTCTTTTTGGTTTGTGTATGCTCTTTTCCCCGCACTTTGTGTGATCTAGACAAATTAGAAACATAACATGAAGTGTTTCTTGTTTGCATATGCTCTTTTCTGTGTGTTCTTGGAAAATCATAAACTAATATAAAACTTGCATTTTTTGGGTAAACTAATTGAGATCTAATCGCTTTGTTGTTGTTGAAAAACAATTTTTTGTGTGTAAACACACGAAAATAATTTTTTTAAGTACACACATTGAGGCGGAGCTCCAACAACAACACCCATCCTCAAGATTATAATGTGTTTTGCATTAACTCACTTGGTTGAAAGTTTTTTTAATTAGTAAGAGGTATTGAATTCAAGTCTCTTTTTTGTTAATTTTTGAAAAAATTCATGTATTCATTGAAAGTGAATTTCACTTGAATAAATCACTATAAAATACCTTTAATATTTCCTTTTTAGTTACTTTTTGCATGCAACTTTAATTTAGAAAGTAACTTCATTGTAAAAATGATTCCCACTTATTTTATAAAAGTGGGTCACTTCCTAAGTAACTTATTTGTAAAAGTAAGTTTATAGACAAAGTTAAACAATGAGGAGCATCATCACGTGGACCAACTTCTACTTGCTACGCGACTCTTTGGTTAACGTTTATGCCTTTTTTCAAAAGTTTCAAAAGATAATAACTTTCATATCTAAAGTCCGTTTTTAGTCCCATTTTTTTCGAAACAACCTATTTTTTCGAGAGCTTTCCATAAATACTATCAATTTCAGCATTTAAATTCATTTTCTTTGCATATTTTAATATGGCTTCTCCTAGTGATCTTTTGCTTACTAGTACGGACTAATTCTCATGGAAATCCTAAATGGAGGATGTATTAAGAAGTAAATGATTGTATCAGATTACCTTGGGAAAAGAACAAGAATCCATTGGTGATGAAAATAAATTCAAATGGAATAATAAGAATGACAAAACAAGTCCATTGATCAAAATGTCCATCTTTCTTGATTTAAGGTTTCACCTTCAAGGAATTAATGCCCCTGATGAAGTTTGGGATAAGCTTCAAGATGTGTTTGGTAAACACAATATTATTTAAGCCCACAAGATAGAAAACCAACTATTGACTTTAAGTCTCAATGATTTTCCTTGCATCACAGGTTATTTGTTTAAGTTCAAAACTCTTAAGACTTTTATGTATAGACTGCAAAATATGTTTGAAGGATGATCGATGAATATATGTTATTTTTGCTAAGCTTGGTAGTGCATATTCTATCTTTGTATATACTTTTTATGCCACTAGAGAAGCTCTAGGGAGTGTTTATAAAGAACTCTTTCTTGAGTCTTTTTGTGATTTTCTGATTTGAGAGCAAGATAAGCTTGTGCAACTTTGATTGATCAACATGGAAGGTACATACAACAAAGCTTTAGTGTCCCAACAAAAAGATAAATCTAAGAATCCCAAGAAGCAACATTCCCACCACAAAAATAAGCAAAACAAGGGCACCAAACCCTCTTAACCAACTTCTACTCGTAATGGTGACAAAGGAACAAAATACAAAAGTAAGAAGACTGACAAAAATTACAAATTTTGTGGGAAAGATGGTCATGTGGAGTCTAAATGTTTTGAAAAGATGGAAGCCTTAGAAGCAATAATGAAGAAAGAAAACATCAATACTTCTTCTTCTTCTTCTTCTCATGGACATGCACTTTCTGCTTCTGGTTTCTCCTTCAATGCAACTTCTACTTCTTTTTTTGATGAGTCACTTATTGATTTTGGAGCATCTTATCATATGTCTAAAGATAAATCTATGTTTTCTGCTCTTAATGAATGTAATTCCAAACAAATATTTGTTGGTGATGATATATCTCTTAGTGTTGTAGGGTTTGAAATAGTTCAAGTAGATAATGGTAATTTCAATGATGTATTATGTGTTCCAAGTGTTTTCTGCAACATTCTATTAGTGTATGAGACCAATTATTTAGGTGAAGGTAAAATCGTAGAGTTTTCATCTCACCAAGTTGTAATCAAGCATTTAAAATATCTTAAGCATGTACTAGAAACTAGAATTGTTGATGATATTAYGAGKTTGTATAAGTTTGACAACTTTGGGTCATCATCATTTCCATCGTTTTTTGTTCTTCATAGCGACGACTTGAGAAAAATTTGGCATGAACAATTTGGTAATCTAAACTATCACCAATTGCAACAATTATGTAACCAACACATGGTCACTGGTCTTCCTCTCATTTCTTCCAKAGATGGTGTTTGTGCCGGTTGTGTTCTCAACAAATATCATTGGAACAATTTTGACAAAGGTGCCTCTTGGCACGTCTCTACCYCTTTTCAACTTGTTCACAATGATTTTTGTGGTCCTCTTTCTTCTCCTTTTTTCTATGGGTGCAAGTAATTAAATTTTATTGATGAMTTCTATAGACTAACTTGGGTTTACTTCTTAAAAATTAAGAGTGAAGTTTTTGATAAGTTTTTGTCTTACAAGGCCTTTSTAGAAAAACAATCTCAACATCAACTTCAAAGATTAAGAAAATATAATGGAGATGAATATGTGAAAAACAAATTTACAAGTTATTGCACTGCACAAGACATTCGTATGAAACATACTGTCCATATACACCACAACAAAATGGTGTCGCTGAGAGAAAAAATCACACATTAAAATAAATGGTTAACTATATGATCCAATCTAAAGGATTAAGTCTTCATTATTGGGTAAAAGCCATCAATTGCGAAAATGACATAGTAATTTGCCATCTCACAAAGACTTTAAAAAATATAACACCAGAAGAAGCATGGAATAAGATTAAGCCAATAGTAATCCACTTCTGTGTATTTGGTAGTGTAACATGGGCTCACATTTCTGATGAGAAAATGAAAGCATTGTAGCCTAAAAGTGAGAAGTGCATTTTTGTTGGATATTCTGAAGGTTTCAAAGGCTACAAAATTCTTCAACATCATTCCAATGAAATTATTATTAGAAGAGATGTTGAATTTGATGAAAATCTCTTGGCCTACGAGCCTAATTTGGTGTTTGTGCAATCTTCGTCCCGCGAACCATCTTTGATGTTTGTGCCATCTTCTGTTCCCATTCTGGTTTCTTCTATTTCAGATAATGACAATGTGGATGAAAATCCACCTCCACCTACTCACCTTCCTCCAGATAAGTCCTTTGAACATGAACTTGTACCAACACCACCGCTTCCCAGATGGGTATGTTGAACACGAGAAATAGTTCGTGATCTTGCTGGTGATCCTTTAGATTAGCATTGGACATGTTCACAGTTCCAATGAGCCTCTTCTCTTTTGGATCAAGTTTAAGAAACTCATGATCCAAAAACATTTGTAGAATTTACAATCCATCCAGATTGAGACACAACAATAAATGAAGAATATCGTTCCTTAATGATGAACGATACTTGGGATCTTGTACCCCTTCTGAAAGAAAAAAAAAAAGTCAGATGTAAATGGGTGTATAGAACTAAGTATGCATCAGATGGAAGTGCTGAAAGACACAAGGCCTGATTAGTTTCCAAAGGGTTATCTCATGTTGAAGGCATTGACTATAATGAAACCTTTTCCCCTATAGCCAAAATTGAATAATCTCCTAGCTATGTCCATAATGACTCCAACCTTGTTTTTCGCCTTAAGAAATATTTTTATGGATTTAAGCAAGCTCCTTGAGCTTGGTATGCCAAAATGGACAACTTTTTTCTTGACATTGGATTTTCTAGATGTCATTTTGACCCTAATGTCTATACCAAGAAAGTAGGAAGCCATCTCATAATACTTTCTATTTATATTGATGATCTTATCCTCATTATTACTGACCCTAAAATTTTAACCCATGTGAAATCCAACCTTAAAAAGAAATTTGAAATGATAGAATTAGATTGTTTCCATTATTTCTTTGGCCTCCAAGTGTTGCAAACCAAGGGATAAAATTTTCTTTCCTAGTCTAAGTATGCTTGTGGCTTTCTTTGTCGCTTTCACATGGAAAATTATAAACCAACCCATTCTCTCTTCTAGTGTGGAGTGTTGTGAGGGAAATCTCCTTACAGACTAGCAAATAGGGTTATGCTTTGCATGCAGATATGACCAAGAAAAAATCTACTTTCTACCTTCGTCCCCAGACTTAAATCCCATTTCCTTTTAGTAAAAACATGGCCAGATCAACCTACCATGTTCTAGGCGTTCGATGTTGATCCTTTGTCGCGCTTGATTACTTGTCCGTAGTTCTCCTTCCAAAGATGACCTGCACACAAGACAAACAAGAACTACACATGCATTTTACCTATAGACTAACAGGTTAGAGATTCAAATATGCACTTAACAAACTATGAATAACTCATGAATTGGGACGGGAAAAGCATTTTCTTTATTACTTTGAATGAGTCAACTTGCAAAAATTTGAGACCAACCACCGCTCCACGAACCTGATCCTGGGCTCCTCTTCAACTGTCCTCTAAATTCTTTGCTTATTATCTCTTCTGGCACAAGGATGGCTAAAGGGTTGGGACAATGGAAATATGCAAATGGGCAGAGTTTCTTTGCTATCTTTTTCCTCCTCCCAAATGGGACCCCTAGCCCTTCTTTTATAGGCTAGAAGAAGCTAGGTATTTGGATGAACCCTCGGCCATGCATGGCTGGGTGTTTCAGTTAACTCAACCAGAGCTGTGTGTTCCATAGAAAACTTTCCTTTTTTCGTGCTTTTGTCGGTCCGCGTGGGCTATTTTAGGTCAGCTAGCGTGTACACACATTCAGTAATATAGTAGGGAATGTGGGCCCTTATAAAAGAGGTTTTTTAAAGAGTTTTTCAGCAGTGCTTTGGCAAAGAAGGGATCTGAGATGGCCTGATGCCAAGTAAGCATGTATGGTGCAATTTAGGGTTATAATAGATGCCCCCTAATGTGTGAGGTCAGAAGAGCATCTGATGGCTGAAATACATTACCAATCTTTACTGATGTGCCGAACGATTGAGCCCAAGGATCAGGAACCAGGAGGTGCCGTCTACAAAATAACAAATGTCTCACCGAGGCGGGCATAACCATGGTCGGGATAAAATAGAATCATGGCTATCAATCAAATACACTATAGATCCATGTCATATGACTATATAAAGAGTATCCGCGAACAATACACAACAAAGCTACATCTCGAAATAAAAAAGATATACATATAGAGTATCCATCTTCTAGAAGATGATACGATCTGATGGCTGGAGATGAGATCTTTAGAGCTCGAGCAACAAATTCAAAATCTTCGAAACTCAAGGTAGGAGTGTAATATGAGTGTATGACTTCACTACCTAGAGGTCTTCGATGACTCGTCGGTCATGGACTAGATAATCTTGATGATTAGACTGAAGGCTTCATTGATTTCGAACAAGGACTTGATTGGAATTTTAGGATGGTTGGGTATGAGGGTAAGAGACAAATTGTAGAGGGGCCGACTCAGGCATGGTGACAAACTTCCCTTGGACAATAGCATGACAAATGATGAGACTCAGACAAAATGGCATTAATCATAAGTCTACGAAGCAGGAGGCAACACAAACTCTCCATATGTTTGGAAGGATAACCAAACAGTGGAGGACACAACTCTATATAGCGAGAGCAACTTCCTAAAGTCGTACTACATCCCATAGTTTGATGAACAAACGGACAGATGTGCTTTATCCAAGGGAGACTCATTATGATGCCAATAAAGAAAAAACTTTTCCCTTCCTCTTTTTGGGGTATATTTGACTTTTTTTTTTTTGTCTTTTTCAATAATTGTGGGAAAAAGAATAAAGGAATGTTACGTTACACTGGAGGAATGAGTATTGCAAACATACAAGTTCAAGGCACAAGGACAAGACTGATGTTCTAATATAATGATACTCGGGAAAAATCCTCCGGGGGCCAAGGGTATTAAAACGTAGAAGCAAACTGTTACAAGGATGGCGTATAAGATATGCAAATGCGGTTAACAAAGCACACAATGGTAACGTTCTTCAATGTAAGTTTAACGAGCCCAGAGAAGGTAAGCTCGGTGGTTTTTTATATTTAGAGAGTCTGAAAAAACCTAGAAGGAGACTCCATTGGGGTACCTTTTTCTAATATAGTCTAGACGATTCGAAAAAGGGGTAAACTAGCACCGACAAGACGTCTATTCAAAACCATATTAATGAGTGTGACAAGGACAAGATCACTCGGCCATTTTTTCATTTTTAAGGAGTTTGAAAAAAGCTTAACTATGGACTCTGTCAGGAATGTTCTTCTATACCAATTTAATGAGTGTGAAAGAATTATGTCACTTTGCGATCTTTTCAATTTTAGGGAGTCTGAAAAGAGCTTAACTATGGACTCCATGGGGGTTCCTTTTTCGTAACTTTAGTCCCTCAGGCACGAAAAAGGGATAAAATTATACCTGAGAGTACTCTTCTATAGAGCTCAAGTTCCATAGGGTATACCTTTGTTCGTATAGTTGACCGTCCGGACCGAAAAAGGGGTAAACTACCGCCAGACAAACGTGACTTCAAATTTCAGTTTAACGAGCGTGAAAGGCCACAAGATTGCTCGACAATCTTTTCATGTTTAGAGGGTCTGAAAAGGGCTTAAAAGAAGACCCGTTATTTTTTGGGAGTCCCGAGGGTGAGGTCAAGAGCGAAGAAGAATCATGCAAATGAGGCTCAAAATCGCATTTAGGAAAAACTACAAGGACTCCTGAGCCTACAGTGTTCCAGAGACAGCATGAATGCCATAATGCAACCAGGATCTACCTAGGGCATCCATGTTCCGGTAAGCTCTACCAACAAGTTTTGACACTTCTAAAGCAGAGATGATGGTTCCGTGTCACAACCTGATGGGGTCGATCCTATGGGAAAGGAAAAAGACACCGAGATATAAAAATTAGGGTAGAAACCTAACCTATATGTTCAAGTTGAGCATCGAAAATTCTTTTCCATGGACCTCGAAAAATACTCAAAACTAAAAAAAAACTGTCCCAATACCCGATCAAATTCCTCTTATGCAACTCCTGAATCACTCTAAATGGTTTTTGGTATAAAGAAAATGATAAGGGAGGCCAAAAAAGTGACAAAAAGAGGCCAAAAAGTCTGTATATAGAAGCCG
>JASDQU010356422.1:10093-22069 GCA_032191745.1 Picea mariana | reverse complement strand
CATAATGTCTTTGAACACTTGTTTGACCAAGTAAACTTTGATTCACATGCTTAGGTGGCTCATTTATTGATTTTATTTACCCACCATGATATTATGACTTGAGATCCTTGGAGGGCATGCTTATTTGTCTTTGCGGGACCTAGTTGGTGGACAATTTTGGAGGAACAAGCCTAGCTTGGGCTTCCATGGGGCTTGAAGCCCATAGGTTGGATGCCAAGGGCCTGCATTCCATATGAGAGAGACATACCTTTGGAGGCCTAGAAGACATCATGGATGACCTGACCTATCCCTTACATGCCAAACATTTTTCCTAGGAGAGGCAAAACGCCACAATTGGAGGCTTGACGTCACCTAAAGGGGCTAGGGTTTGGTGGTAAAGACATGGCTCATTGACACATGGCCATTTTGAGGAGATAAGGGCATTGACCATGAGGAGATGGCCTAGATGATTGACATGTGGCCTTTGGAGGTATAACTATGCATCTCCAACTCCAACAACTTGCTCCTAGTGTCAAAACGCCCCCTAAAGGGGTGACGTCCTCTTGTTTTAGGGTTTTMTTTTGTGTAAAAGTGAATTTAAAGATGAATTGTTTAATATTATTTGGTTGCAAGGGGTAAGATAAGGGTTGTGGACCCCTTGTCTTATGTTTTACCCTTGCTAATGTGGACAAACTATGTTGCTGACATGTTGTATAAATAGAGATCATAAGATCTCATTTTGAATCATAACTCTCCCATTTGTCAGAAGTGTTAGACTGAAATTTTCGCTACCCTTGAGGATTTTTGCTATCTTGTGCTACGATATGGTTTCTCTTTGGTTGTGGAGTTGATGATGATGATGCACCAGCTCTTGGAGGTCATTCTTTTTCTATTGTGGTGGTTATCTTGGCATGCTATGGTTTATTTTGTTCACTACAACAAATCCCTGTGATTAGCCCCTTTTTTGCTTCCACTCGCTGTTTTGATGTATTTTTATCCATTTTTTTGCTAAGGTTGACGCTATTTATCAGAAGGGCACTATTTGTGTCGAGAAACACAAGTTGGAACTAATCTAGGCGCTATTAACACCTAGTTTAGCACCCTATTTAACGCCCAAGTTAGCGCCCAAGTTAGCTCCCTATTTAGTGCCCTAGTTAGTGCCCAAGTTAGCTCCCTATTTAGTGCCCCAATTAGCACCTAGTTTAGCTTCTAGTGTAGCTTCCAATTTAGCTTCCAGTTTAACTTCTAGTTTAGCTTCCAATTTACCTTCCAGTTTAGCTTCTAGATTAGCTTCGTTTTTAGCTTCTAGTTTGGCTTCCAATTTAACTCCTAATGTGCCGAAATAGTAATTTTGTTGAGTTTTTGGGGATTAAGTGGATAGGGGCTTTGGGGATTAGGTGATTTAGGGATTTGGGGTCTAGGGATTAAGGGTTAAGGGATTAGGGGTCTAGGGATTAAGGGTTAAGGGATTAGGGGTTACAATTTAAGGGATTGAGGGTTAAGGGATTGGGGGTTACATTTTAAGGGATTAAGGGTCAAGGGATAATGGATTTGGGGCTTAGGGCTTAGGTAGTTTAATGGTTAATTGCTTAGGGATTTTATATGGTCATTGGATTAATGACATCCATCGACCCCACACATAATCATTGAGATCGTCCACGTCTCATTGTCGTCATCCGTCATTTCCATATCTAGAATCTTTGTTGGAACTCTCTTGAAATGTCATGGAACTTCCAATACACCCTTCACAAATGTCTTCCATTGACCCCTCACAGTGAGCAGTGAATGCGACCAACGTTGAAATTTCTTCAATTTGTGCCTATATGCATCGAAATTTGACATGGTTAGACTAAACACACATGTTGATGGTATGGGAGGGTTTCAAGACTTAAGGATGTATGATGTCCCCACATAATCTTTGAGATCGTCCATGTTTGCATTAACATTCATAATGGACGTCTCATTGACATCATTTGTCATTGCCATCTGTAGAATATTTGTTGGAACTCTCTTGAAATATCATGGAACTTCCAATTCACCCATCACAAATGTCATGCACTAACCCCGCATAGTGAGCAGTGAATGGGGACATTATTGAAATTTATTCAATATGTGCCTGTATGCGTCGAAATTTGTCATGGTTAGACTAGACACATGCCTTGATGGCATGGGAGGGTTTCAAGACTCAAGGATGTCTGATGTACCCACATAATCTACGAGTTCGTCCACATTTGCATCAACGGTCATCATGCATGTCTCATTGTCATCATTCCTCATTCCCTTCTATAGAATCGTTGTTGGAACTCTCTTGAAATATCGTGGAACTTCCAATGCACCCATCACAAATGTATTCCACCGACCCTGCACAATGAGTAGTGAATGGGGCCAACGTTGAAAAATTTTCAATCTGTGCCCATATGCATCGAAATTTGATATGGTTAGACTAGATAGTTTCCTTGATGGTATGGGAGGGTTTCAAGACTTAAGGACATTTGATGTCCCCACATAATATTTGAGATCATCCATGTTTGCATCAATGTTCAATATAATGGATGTCTCATTGTCATCATTCGCCATTGCCATCTATAGAATCTTTGTCAGAACTCTCTTGAAATGTCATGGCACTTCCAATACACCCATCAAAAATGTCATCTTGCATCGACCTCACACAATGAGCAGTGAATGGGGCCAACATTGAAATTTCTTCAAACTGTTCTTGTATGTGTCGAAATTTGACATGGTTAGACTATACACATGCCTTATCGGTATGGGAGGGTTTCAAGACTCAAGGATGTATGATGTCCCCACATAATATTTGATATATTCCATCTTTTCATCAACGATCATCATGCACGTCTCATTGTCATCATTCGTCATTTCCATCTATAGAATCTTTGTCGAAACTCTCTTGAAATGTCATGGAACTTCGAATTCACCCATCACAAATGACATCCACCAACCTCGCACAGTGAGCAGTGAATGGGGCCAACGTAGAAATTTCTTCAAATTGTTCTTGTATGCATCGAAATTTGATGTAGTTAGACAAGACACATGCCTTGGCGTTATGGGAGGGTTTAAGGACTCAAGGATGTTTGATGTCCCCACATAATCTTTGAGATCATCCACGTTTGCATCAACGTTCATTTTTGACGTATCATTGTCATCATTTGTCATTTTCATTTGTAGAATCTTTGTCGAATTCTCTTGAAATGTCATGGAACTTCCAATACATCCACGACAAATGTCATCCACCAAACCCACATAGTGAGAAGTGAATGGGGCCAATGTTGAAATTTCTTCAAACTGTGCATGTATGCATCGAAATTTGATGTGGTTAGACTAGACACATGCCTTGATGGTAGGGAGGGTTTTAAGACTCAAGGATGTCTAATGTTCCCACATAATCTTTGAGATCGCCCAATAGGTTTGCATCAATGTTCATCATTGACGTATCATTGTCATCATCTGTCATTGCCATTTTTAAAATCTTTGTCACAACTCTCTTTAAATGTCATGGAACTTCCAATACACCCATCAAAAATGTCTTCCACCGACCCAACATAGTGAGTAGTGAATGGGTCCAACATTGAAATTTCTTCAATCTGTGCATGTATGCATCGAAATTTGACCCAGTTAGACTAGACACATGCCTTGACGGTATGGGAGGGTTTCAAGACTCAAGGATGTCTGATGTTTCCACATTTTATTTGAGATCATTCGTGTTTACATCAACGTTCATAATGGGCGTCTCATTATCATCATTCATCATTTCCATCTGCAAAATCCTTATTGGAACTCTCTTGAAATGTCAAGGAACTTCCAATACACCCATCACAAATGTCATGCACCGACCCCACATAGTGAGCAATGAATGGGGATAACGTTGAAATTTCTTCAATCTGTCCCTGTTTGCATCAAAATTTGACATGGTTAGAGTAGACACATGCCTTGATGATATGGGAGGGTTTCAAGACTCAAGTATGTTTGATGTACCCACATAATTTTCGAGATCGTCCATGTTTTCATCAATGTTCATCATGCACGTTGATCTCATTGTCATCATTCATCATTTCCTTCTATATAATATTTGTTGGAACTCTCTTAAAAAGTATTGAAACTTCCAACATTCCCATCACCAATGTAATCTACCGACCCCGCATAGTGAGCAGTGAATGGGGCCAATGTTGAAATTTCTTCAAAATGTGACTGTATGCGTTGAAATTTTACATGTTTAGACTAGGTGCATGCCTTGACGGTATGGGAGGGTTTTAAGATTCAGGGACATCATTCTCTTCATCATTTCCATCATCATGGTTGTCATTTCCATCATCAACATCATCATATTCATTATGACCCAATTTCTCCATCCATGCCAACAAAGATCAAACCTGACATACCCATCTTTACAACGAAACCTAATGAAGATGCCAATTTCCATGTATTTGTCTTTTTCTTATGGCATTCTTCGAGATGATTAAACCATGATTCTATTAAGTTGAGACAACCCAAAATAATTTTATAGGGTCCAACATGCAAGTGGTTTAATTGTTAATGGGTTAGGGATTATATCAGATGAAGGGATTAATGAAATCCATCAACCCTACATAGTTAGTAGTGAATGAGGCCAACGTTGAAATTTCTCCAAACTGTGCCTGTATGCTCAAAATTTGACATGGTTATACTAGGAACATGTTGATTTATGGTATGGGAGGGTTTCAAGACTCAAGGATGTCTGATGTCCCCACATAATATTCAAGATCGTCCATGTTTCAAGGGGTTAGGGGTTAGATGGTATAAAGGTTAAGGCCTTAGGTTTAGGCTTAGTGAAATATTTCAATTTGTTTTAAAATATAAATTAATGAACAAACTTTGGATAGATTAATTAGTCTAATCATCTGGATTTACATTGATTTACATATACTATATATTTAATTATATTTTATAATAATTGCCAATAAATGACCACTAACCATCCTAACTCTTATCCAAGTAATCCTAATTTTTTTTGCCAACAATTCATAGCAAATATTGAACACTTTAAGGATATTACAAAAGGTAATTTGTATTGTTGGAAATAATATTGAAGCATTTCATGAAAGTTTGGGCCATAAGAATCATCATTTTAAAAACTGGATTACAAATAATTCTGAAAATTTAAAAGTCTTGGTCATTAACATTATTGTTTGCAACAATGTCATCCAGTTTATCATTGTCAATGTTCATATGTTCTTTCAAATATTTGATATTATCATCAACCTCATCTTGACCCGCATCATCTTCATCATCATTGAAATTTGATTGTAGACCATCTATATTGTTACCAGATGTATTTGGATCATCATTTTCTATACCATCCATATTGTTGTCTTCCATAACATCATCTAACTCTGGATTGTTTTCTTCTTGTGCCCGAACATAACTATCTTCAACATCATCATGGATGTTAATTTCTCCGACGTTCTCTAATCCCTCTCTCTCATTTTGTTGGACATCATTGTTTTGCTCAATGATGTATCATCAAATACATGCCTTAATCTTGGATCATAATGTATCACAAATACCCATTTCGGGTCCAAAATATCTTCATAGAAAAATACTTGCACATGAACGACATACATATATTAGACACATATTATAACACTTTTATTGATTAATAAACACATATATATTATTGCAATAAACTATGAATCAATAGATTAATGATCACTATTGCTTCTTATTCGAGTTAAAGAAATACCTGCTCACAATCTATAGAAAACAATCCACTATGGGTATCATGTTTTCTTGTCCTCTCAAATGCTTCATACCATCTACACTTAAAAATACAACATTTAAAAGAGCGGTAATCCAACTCAATAATTTCTTGGATTTTTCCAACATATTGTAGATTCCCTTCAATAATATTCTTATCTTTTCAGCTTGCTTGACTAGATTGCTTGAAATCAATCATGATGCCACAATCAAAGGATCATCTCTTTACATCTACACTTTCTACATGATAATGTCGTCCATATTCCCACATTGCAGGATATTTCCTCGCTTATGAAAGGTCATTTATTTAAGTGAAACCAAATACAATGATGAATATTAAAAGAGTTAATAGTGTCAAAACTGTAAGGAAACAATATTTTGTAAAATTCCAACTGTACCTTTCTTTCACATTCTCTACACATGTTAATTTCATCTTTTGTTATGTTTGAATCTATACCTGCATCTTCTATTTGATTTTGAGTTTGTTCAGTAACCCATTCTAGAGTGCAATCTTTGCCCCATTCCCCAAGCAGATCACTGGGAAGTGGAATGTTCCTTGGGTTGGATCTCTTAAACTGTCTCCTTGCTTCTAACACTTCTTCTCTCTTTTTATCATACAAATCAATCCATTTGTTCATAAATCCCATGTGGTACATAATGAACTTGTTGAGTATTGCACTTTCATCTACACCTATTACATGTCAACATGCTTATTTCAAACTCCAAATGTTATGCAGTTAATTTGACAAATAAATTACAGACCAAATTAATGATTCCAAGGAAAACAACCACATTAATGATCATGAATTTACTTACTAATTTCTACTTGAACACCATTATATTGTGGTTTTTCTCCATCAATAATATCTGATGCTCATTCTTCATCTCAAAAGCACGACCCATATTCAAAATCCTTACTAAGGAATTCACATAGGAAGAAAAATGCTTCATTCGATACATACCTTTCAACCATACAACCCTATGGATGTGCCTTTTGTTGGACATACATTTTTAGAGTTTTCATATACCTCTCAAAGAAAAACATCCACCTCGTTGATACGACAACTGCCAATTCAATGTCATCGACTAGCTGTATAAGTAAAAGGACTTGTAGGTCCATGAAACTTGTAGGGAGGTCCTTCTCAATTACACATACAATTTCTACAATTTCCTTCTTCCATTTTGGTACTTCACATTCATGGATCTCCTTGGAGGTCACCCACCTAATATAAGAATAGTAAATTAGTATGAACCTTTAGTGAAAAATTAAAATGGAATATAATATATCTATGTCTCTCACACATGAACATTTCATACCACATACCTTGTAAATGCCGACAATCGACTTATGGCATTCCTTAAGTCAATGGTAAGACATGAATCCCCCCTAATTTCCAATGTCATGATATGCTATGAAACACATTCATTAAAGGTCATTAGTAATTTTTATCACACAACAAAATATCAAAATATATTTAGTACTTAATCAATGTTACTAGTAAAACTTAAATGATGATATATAACACCTCCAGAAAATTATGTGTTTTAAATCCTATGATATGTCCATCAACTGTAAAATATTTATTCAATGATGACCCATAGCCAGTAGGTGTCCTTATTGAGCATATGGAATTTTTTAGTTGGTTTATCTCTTTTTTTTTTTCAAAATCCATGAAGCTTCTGCATATGTTTCATTTTCCTTGTTTGGCCACAAATGTTTTCTATCAAATTTGGTACACGAAAGAGAAATATCTCTCCTCGAAGACAAGGTGTCCTTATCTTTTCTTGATATATGTCGAAATATAGAATATGGGACATTTTTTAAGATGTGCATAGGATCTAATAGGTTAGATATTAATAGATCCTTCCAGTAAGGGAGCTCATAAAATATGGATTTCCTTTTCATTCCTTTTGGCATATTAACTACAACTTGTTCTGGTTCTTCAATTGAATCACCCCAATCAAAAAAATCCTCCCAAGCTTTCAATTCAACATCTTCATACTTATTAATCCAATCACCCGAACCCATAATCATGGGAGGGCCTCTATTTTCAACTTTTCCATTAACTTGATTCTTTAGACGATTTCTAAACTTATGATCTGTTGGTAGAAAAACCTCGTTGTTTGCGTAAATAAATTTATGTATATATTTAGAATACCTCCCTTGAAATTGATCTACACATCTTGTACATGCAAATATCCCCTTTGTTTGAATCCCTATAATTCAATAAGTAATGTTAATAGCATCATAATAATAGTATAAAAGTAAGTATGAAAGTTGGGAGGAAAAACAATTATGAGTGTGAATACATAAATAGTTTATCTTACTAGAGCAGAGACCAAGTCCTGGGAAATCATGAATAGTCCAACATAGCACACCATACAACATGAAGGACCTATTTTATGGAGGATGTGATATGTCATACATTCATATGCCTTTCCATAGTAGTTGCATCTCATCAATAAAAGGCACAATATAAATATCCATATTTTTAACTTGATGTTTTCTTGGAACAATGAGAGTTAACATGAGGTGCTCCTTTCTAACACTCATCCATGGGGGAATATTCTATACTATCAATCCGACTGGCCAAACACTATAATTTGAGCTAAGGAAAGAGAATGGGCACACTCCATCAATTGCAAGACCAAACCTAATACTACGTGGTTCATCTTTGAATTTACTTAGCCATTTTTCCTCTATGTGTTTCATTTCTTTGGAGTTGGCCAAAATTCGCAAGAATCCATCTTTACTCATGTTCTTTGCATTCCAGTCCATCAATTGTGCAAGTGAATTGCAACAAAATATTTGTTGAAGTCTAGGTATAATTGGAATGTGACGTAAAACCTTCTTTGGAACTGTAGGACCTTGTACATCTGTACACGATCTCTTCTCTTTGCATACAAGACATTCTACCTTGTTTTTATATTCATCTCTGTATAAAATGCAATCATTTTTACATGAATGAATTTTCTTATATTCAATCCCCAACTCATCCAACAACTGACGTGCTTCTTTGCAAGTTGATGGCAACACATTCTCTTCAGGGAATATTTTAGTTTTTAGTGCCCTGTAAGATTTCCAGAGATTAAATCAATTAAATGTTTGACTTACAATGAACATGTTTGATATGTAAATATATACTACTACTGCATATATACAATATATGGCTTATAACATCCCCTTAAATAAATATAAACGTAGTTGATGAATGTTTACGAATTATGTACACCAATTGACAATGAAAAATAAGAAATACATTTCAACTCACTTCATTAGGGTAGTGAATCCTTTGTCTAACCAACTAAATAGTGATTTGATTTTTAATAATATCAATGTGCATGCAAGTTTTTAGGTTCTACTTGCACCCGATCTGAACACGAGTGTATTCACAACTTGCTTGATTGATTCTTTCAGGTTGTTATTATGAAGATTACGTTGGTGGTAATTACCCCTACTATCATCGTTACTGTCAACCATATGATCATTATCGTCATCATTGTTTCCATCCCCAAAGAAACATGTAAGCATTTCATTCAATCCTTCTTCATGCACTTCATTTTCACTATCATCATCATCATTAAATCTATGTGGCATGTCATCATTGTATGCTAATCTCATCAACTCTTCAAAGTTGTCAGCTGGTAGTATTCTCTTCAATGTTTCTCTTTTTGCCCTAGTACGGTTTAAAGGATGGTTTGGATCATCCCATCCAAATATTAATAACCTAGTTTGATCTTGGGTATTAGTAGGTGTATCATCAATGTATTCTACCTATCAACAAACACACACATTATTTAATGTTTGGAAAGAATTGGATAAATCATAATTGTACCAATTTCAAAGAAATATAATCAAATATATTGTCTTATACAATAAGAATATAGAATGTATGAACATATATACATCAATTCAATAACATAATATTATTTTATATACTACTTTTATACAATAATTTAAAATAAAACACAATTTTGAAAGCATAGTGTATAAAATGTCAAACCACACTCATTGATTATTCTTTGGTTTTCTTCCCTTACGAACATCCTTAGGGAGACCTTGTTCTTCCCTTTTCTTTCGTGCATGAGTGCRTTTTAAGAAGGGGTAATTAATCAATAAATCATCCCCAATGGTAAGGTCCATAATAGCCTCAACCATTATCAATATATCAASCTCTCTTTCCATATCTCCTTCTTYATCATTTATAACTTCAACAAATTGACAATTCRGTCTTACATTAGGGTCCGTTTCCTTACTACTATTTATAAAACTTGCAATATTTTTGTGTGTGTATGCACATCMATCTATATGCATAAGATGACCTCTATTAATTTATTTTCCACTTTCCAATTGGAGACGATGTGTATACATATTCGAATTTAGACCATATGCTGACATGCTAGGCTTATATTCTATTAGCCTTCTCCATTCACCACTGTAATATGATGGAMCATAATATKGAATTAATATCCTAGTGGTTTGTTGTGAATTGTTTCTATTTTTAGATCCCACATGGAAATTTTGGACAATAAAGAGGCCTATATTTTCTCCATGMATATTGGAGGGTCGTATCATGTAGCTGTAKCCCCAAAATTGAAACACCTCATACACTCTAGGTAGTTTTTGATCACTGGGCCACGCATAATATAGTYGACAATCAAATGTCTCTTTGTAAATTTATCTCAAACTCATGGGCAAGTCATCATCTCCATCACATTCATTCTCATAGGGTATGTATTCCACCTTCCCCTTGTCTTTAAGCAAATTATGCATCTTTAAAGCGGTTCTTGTTCTGTTACTTGTTTTCATCAAATCCTCATCTTCAGAGCTGGTATATGTGCATATATTTTGTTAGATGTATCATCTGATAAATGATCATCGTCCTCTAGGATAGAAGTCGATGCCCTAGGAAAATTTAAACCAAGAACTTTATCCTGCAAGTATTCATTAAGAAAAAATTTAATTATTTAAATAATATAAAACAATGTTTAAAAGAAGTATACATATTATTTATATAAAATTGGAAAATTCCTTACAACAATTCCAATTGGATTTGAATCGATTGTAGGAGGCATACTACCCACTGGAATCTCATCATCTATGTAATGTCTTTGTACAGTCGCTCGTTTGAATTGTTTCTTTCCACGACATACATAACATCCACAAACGACAATTTTCTCAAAGTACTCATCCCATGTACTATAGTCCAGACCAACCTCTTGTTCAGTGCAATCGTTTTTTTTTTCTACATGATCCATTGTCATATCCTCTTCAACCCATTGTCCTCTACGTGACTTAACAATTTTAGGTCCACATCCACATACATATCTTTTTCTTTTTCTAGTTGAATGCTCAAGCTCTACATTTGCTCCAATCTCCATATAAAATAATCAACAACATGCATTAATTTCTGACAAGATTGGATAATACATTATAAAATTTAATAATTTTGTGAAAAAATATGGACGTTTCACAAAATGCCATCAGATTATTTTTTCCTAAGTTAAGTCAAAATTAGAGTACCTGATGTCCTGCATCATCCGTTGTGTCCTCATTTGATATGACACAATCTGTTTCCATGGCCTCATATGGCTTCTATAATACACAACATATTCAATAATGTTTAGTACACCAATTATATCATTTCAACGAATATGCTTTGCAACAAAAAACCTCACCTTAGTCACATTTTTGACATATTGATATCATGTTTTGGAGTTGAAAAAAAACAATTTTATGACCCTAGGTATTTACATCGAGCAAAAATTTCAACAAGAAAAGTATCCAACATCCCTATCCCACATGGCTATCCTAATTTTCAAACTTTTCCCTTAATCGTAGAATCACATTTAATCACCATTCTTGTGCATTTTCAACCAATAAGTTTGAGCCCAAAGTCCACATGGAAAAAAATGACTTTATCTTCTCTATGTTGTAGGATTTGTGAATTCATAAAGACCTTCCTCCTTTTGTTGAGGTTGCTTTTTATTCTTACCTTTATTGTATCTGTAGATTTCGTTGTCATATCCTCTTCCACCCACTTTCCTCTCTATGATTTAGTAGGTCTACACCGTCCACATCCTCTTTCCATGGTCTCCTCTGGATCCTATTACAAAACAATGACAATAATTTTTAGCACACCAATCAAATCCATTATCATCTATTAATTTAGGTAAAATAGGGCCACAAGTCAAACTTAGCTTGGGATCAAACACCAGATTATGTAGTTGGGACCTTCAAACATT